>VXBT01011428.1:497170-525573 GCA_013400235.1 Oriolus oriolus | reverse complement strand
GGCCTGGGGTGCGGGGGGGACCCGGGGGTGCCGGGCCTGCGAGCCCCGGGGGCCCCGAGTGCTGCCCGCCTCAGCAGCCCCGGAAGCGCCCGGCGCCCTCCAGCCCCGGCGGGTGCCAAGGGAGCCGCGGCCGCCCGGCCCCCGCCTCGTCCCGTCCCGTGCGGGGCTCGGAGCGCTCGCCTCGGGCTGCCCCGACCTTGCCCCGGGGCGAGCAGCTGCGGTGAGGCGTGAGAGTGGCCACCGGGACCGGGCTGCCGGACCTGCTCGCTTCGGGCACACGCTGCGCCTGACTTGGTGCGATCTCGTTACGTGCGCGTCAGGAGCTGGCGATCTGCAGCGCTCCCGAAATGAACTTTTAAATCAAAACGCCGATTTGTCAAGGTACATCTTGTTTTGTAGCTGAGGGCGATGGAGGGCCCTGTGAATCTCTGGGAAGCGGGAATTTCTCGCGCAGCAGTACGGTATTGTTAACTCACAGACTTGGTCGCTTGTGGTGGACTGACGTGAACTCTGATTTGCCGGCCAGACTATAGCAGTCGATGTCTTCGGGGATGTTCAGAAACATAGAGCTAGACCACTCGATTTAAGAACCTGCTGAATGTAAATTACAGAAAGTGTCACTGTTTTGGAGTGTCTTGTAGATAAAACCAGAGGTCTGTCTAAGCGTCCTGGGTCTGATGGTGCAAAAAGCAGTGCCTGAGGGGGAGTAAAAATAAGGTAGGCGTGTAAGAATAATTCTCCAGAAGGCTTTCTCAGCATGCAATGATTTGCAGCTTGGATGCTTTCTAAGGGAGAGGGGTCTTTATAGCACTCAACTGATTTTTCCTTTCCATGAACTGCTTTGAGTGCCCCTTGACCCTGTGTAAACTTTTAGCAACGTGCTGTGGCAAGGAATTTCATAGCTTTCATAGCGCTGTGTCAAACCCCATAGCATTTTATTCTGAACCTTTGTTTGATAGTACCTATGTCTTAACATAGAGTTAGTGTAGAAGTGGTCTCTGTTCCTCTCTGTCCCATTCATGCTTTTATAAACTTCCAGTGTGTTCTCTGTTGTCTCCTTTTCAGGTCAAAATGCTCTCTTCTACTTTGCTTGAAGTTTACCTTAAGAGGAGGGAAATGAGCAGAGATGTAGTTATTTTCTGAGAATGGATCACTTTGAATGACAGGCATGTTAAAGTTAGGATGTTAAAGCTACAGTCTCTGGGAATAACTCGTGGAGGCAGTGTACATTAGTGTGACCGAATGCCTACTGTGTGATTGCCTACGGAGGACAAAATCTCCTCTGATGACTAGCATGGCTTACAGCACCAGGTATTCCTCCTTTCTTTTACTGGCAGAGGCTGCATGTGCAGAGAGTGGGTTTCTTTCAGAGGTTTTTGAAAGCAAGCAGAAACCCAACTAGTATTTTACTATTAGAGTGATATGATGGATTCGTAATGTGTTTGTAAGAAAATCCTCTGGTTCTTGTGATGAAATTTTGCATTGTTAGGAAACAGTTTTGCAGTTATTTCAAAATGAGGAGTCCATCACAGTAAATACAACCTAAGGACCTTGACTCTCTTCCCACAACCTACTGTCCTGCTTGGCTTCAGCTGAGCTGCCCTTGATTGACACTTTTGCAATCAGGGAAAAAAACCCCTCAGGCCTTTGGGAGAGTTGTATCTGTACTTATCTGTGTGTGTAATCCTGACTTATAGCAGTCCTTCCTGTAGGTCAGTATACTGAATGCTCTGGCTTCAAGTTAGCACTTAAATACATGGTTAATTTTAAGGATATGAGTGGGGTCCATTTTAATTGATGCACTTGAGTAATTAAAGTGATGCATGTGCTGGGGCCTTCGCTGCAGCAAGGCTGGAGCACTGATCTCTTGGCACAATCAAGCCCTCAAGTTTTGAAACTCCCTTTAAGAGAGCTTTGATTGGTGATGATGTAAACTGACAGATTCACCAAGGCTGTTCCCACCGCCTGGTCTGTCTTGCCTGTTTCTGTCATTCTTCCCTGTGCGTTGTTTCCTACGAAACAGGAGCTTTGATAAGTAAGACGCAATATCTGTTGCCAGGTACAAGGAAACAGTGAGGGGAAGTCTGATGCTCAGGTGGGAAATGATATGTTACTACTCCCAAGAAATAAGATTAACTTTTTTTTTTTTTTTTTAGAAGAAGGTTTATGAGTTGCTCTGTGTCTTAACTGCTGATTGCTTGATGCTGGCTACAAAACACTTGTCCAGACTATAAATCATGTGGGGAAGGGGCTGCTTTGCTTTGTCTTACAAGTGTGATACTTGATGCAGTGTGCTGGGGAGAGTGAAGGGCTGCCTCTGGGTCTGTTTGCTGCTGCTAACAACAGGCATTGTAAGTAGTTTACAGCCTTCAGACAGAATATGGGAAGCCATAAAGCCAGACAAGTCTCTAAAATCTTGTAATAGATATTTCCTGCCAACCTTAGGGTAATTGCAAGGATAGGATAGTACATAAACCAACATGGTTATCTTGGTTGTCATTACTCTAACTTATGAAGTTGGTGAGGATTTATACATGTATCAGTGTTCGACTCATAAGTGCCAAAATGTGCTGATCTTTGGGCTGTAAATACTGCAAATATAGAACAGAAACAAATTAGTAAGATCTGTTGGTGGTACCCCATACAACAAACTATAAAACACATCTTAGACTTATTACCATTCAGATTTTTGTTCCTTTTCAGAAGGTATGAGCTATTTTTAAATTGTCTCAAACAAACTGAGAATCTTGCTGCTGATAGGCAAAGCTTGGAGGAAACTGATTTGAAAACACTGTAGTTTGGTCTAAAGTTCACATGCGTCAAACTATTTTTTTTTTCACTCATGCACGTTTCAGATTGGGCTTGGTTCTGGTGAGCTCTTTCCTCTTGCTGTTTGCTCTTTGGTTGAGGTAGCAAAAATGTAACAAGGGTTATAGGATAAGTTTTGAAAAGTCTTGAAACTGTAACATTCTGATGATATCTATGAATTGTATTGTGCTATATATCAACAACCTTGTTCTTTTGAGTGCCTTAAAGGAGAAAAGATTTATCTATTACAGCATCTGTAAGCGCTGGACTCTTTTGTAGTAAGGAAATGATTTTGAGGTAACTAAAATACCTTATAATGTAGTGTTTGATTACATTATACCAGTTTTTTCATGCGTCACATTACTGAGTTTACTTTTCCTTGCTTAAAATGTCAACACCTCATCAAGCTGTAAAAAAAAAAAAATTCCTATGTGATCAATTATTCTTTATGATCAGCCCATGCCAGAGTGTGCACGCACACCCAGGTGTGAGTGCTTACACAGTGTGCACAGAGAGGAGCGTGTATTTGTCTCTCTGGTTATACAGGAAATATCTTTTAACTGCTGTCATGCACAGACTGTGTTGCAGGATCATGAGAAGCAGCAAAACCCAAAGGAACCTCTTTCCTTTGGTGTTGTGTCTCGAGGTTGGGGTCCCCAGTTTGTTGCTGCTCCGGCCTTTCTCTCACAGGATCTCACGGGGGCTGTATGCTCAGCCCAGCTGCTTTTCTGCTGCTTGTCAGAGTGAATATCTCTTAGGCCTCCAAGCCTGTGTCAGATTTGGTTATAATTGGCCAATAGACTCAAAACTTATTAGAGAGGGTCTGGCAGACGTGTTTATCCACAGATAAGCAAGTCTAAACATTGCCTTGGGAAAGCAGGCTGAAGGAGTTATTTTCTGTAGGAGTCGGGAAGTAAAGCAAGTCCTCCTCTGGTGGTACAACGGCCAGCAGGGAGGGCATTTGCATGGAAGTCAGGATCACAATTTTGAGGCTTTTATAACTGATATTTAGAGTAATCTGTGGCAGCTTGCAGGACTGCTGATACAGGTCCACAGAGTCTGCAAACTCTGAATGTAATGAAGACACTGGAGCAGCAATGTGAGCATGGGGAGAGCACCGGAGAGCGTAGGTTCACCCTTTACATGTTCCAGAAAGCTTTTCCAACAGTGAATGAATTGTAGTATGCAGGGACCTGAATGACACAGGTCTCAGGAAGTTTCTTCCCCTGAAACTGACTTTGTTACACATTAAAATTAATTCAGTGCTGAAGTCAAAATGCATTGCTACAAACCTCTACACTGTGATGCCATTAAGCCAAAGACTGAAGTTTCACAGACCAGGATGAATAAAGGCACGTGATTAAAAATGTTCATTCTTTAAAGCTACCACTTATTTCCTTAACACAAAAATAACTGTTGCTGTTTTGCTGAAACAGAAGGAAATATTCTTTGGTGTTCAGAAAAATTTCACTTCTAAAGCCTAAAATACAAAATTCATTGTATATAAGGCATATTTGTAAATTAGCCACTTAAAAGTTTTTACAAGGTTAAGTTATTCAAGACCTATTCCCTGAAGCTACAAACGTATTTGTTCATGCATAACTTCACTAAGGAATACCTACGTGAATAAAATTACGCACTTACAGGTCTGTAAAATGAAGACTGTAATTAGCTCTAGGTTAATTCCCCTGCTTCCTAATTAAAAACACACAGGTCAATTAAGGATCAAACGAGACATTACCTTTGTGATTATCTTCCTTGGCAGAAATAGCTGTTCTGATAAATATTTCAATTTCACTATAATCTGACCTTTTGTCCAATTTGCTTTCCTTTATCCTTGCCAATTTTGGCCAAGGAAAAAGAGTTGTACTTAAAACAGACCGTGAAAAGATGAAATGCTGAAGCTCACAGTTTGGGCACATGAGTCTTTTAGGGGAAAAAAGCTGGTGCGTGAAAGAACGTATTTATTTGCCTTGGATTGATAACGTGTACGTGAGCCAGATTTGGCTAGTTAGTTAGTCAGTCTCTCCTAAGTACACAAATACAGCTTTATTTGTAACTAGATAGTTAAATACAGTTTTCTTCATGTGTCTGACAATTTCTCTTCCCCAATAAAGTGGTGATGGAATGACATGCAGAGGTGTGCATTTAGAGTACGGGTCGGAGGGTATACCCGTACGTACGTGCTAAATCTTTGCTGGTCAGATTTGCTTCAGAGCCTGTTGAGTGCAGTATGTGAGAAGATTTGGACAAGGCAAAAAAATACTTGCTTCTGTGCCAGATGTATTGCGAAGTCAGGACAGTGTAATGGAGATAAGGTTAATTAGCTATTTGCATTTGCTACTGAAGTTGGATGAATAGCGTTTTTTTTCCCTAACAGGGAATTTCTCTTCAGGCATAACTATCATTTGTTAAAATGAGTAGAGCAAGATTTTTATAGCCTGCAGAAATACAATTAAGTGTGCACAATCATCATAGACTTTTTTTTTTTTTTAATAGGCAAGTCTTGTAGGGTCTTGTCCTACCAGAGAATCAGTGGAGAAACCCTTCAAGCCGAGGAGGGTTGTGCTGCTTCAAGGACATGCCATAGGACGGGTCCATGTCATCTCTGTATCTCTGCTTCTGTCCAACGGAGTGCAGTCACAGGTACCCCTTTTAAAGTGTTTTGAGACCCTGGGTCAAGAATGAGGTCGAGTCCAAGCTGCTGCTGTTGATGGATAGAATAAAACTGAAGTCACTCAGGAGATTGTTTCGTCTTTCATCGTTAAAAATATTAATGCAAATTGTCTTTTTCCTTATTCACAAGCATTCCTGGGTAGGCATTCAGGGCTACTGTGTTCAGCACCTTGCAACTATTGTGAACATGAAACTTTGAATCTGTGTTGTGCTTAGGGTTTAAAATACTGGTTTCTGTCTGAATGATGATAAAACAGGCTTAGTCTTAAGATTGCCTCTGATTTCTGCATTCAAACTACAGTATGTCTAGCTTGGTGGTTTTTACAGGACACCCACCACTCTCAGATGAAGTGAACTTCATATGGTAGGAAGCATTCATAGAATCATAGAACCATGGAATAATTAAGGTTGAAAAATACCATCAAGATCATCAGATCCAACGGTTAATGTAACACCACCATCATGTTCACCTCTAAACTGTGTCCTTAGGTGCCATATCCACATTTTTTAAACAGTTCCGGGGATGGTGACTCTACCACTTCCCTGGGTAGTCTGTTTGAATGCTTGACAACCCTTTCCATGAAAAAAAAAAGAATTCTGATATCCAATCTAAACCATCCTTGTGGCAACTTGAGACCATTTGCTCTCATCCTGTCACTTGTTACCTGGGGGAACAGACTGACCCCCACCTGGCTACAGTCTCCTTTCAGGCAGTTGTAGAGGTCCCCACCCGAGCCTCCTTTTCTCCAGGCTGAACAATCCCAGCTCCCTCAGCTGCTCCTCATCAGAATTGTGTTCCAGATCCTTCCCCAGCTCTGTTGCAATTCTCTGGACACTCTCCAGCACCTCAATGTCCTTCTTGTCTTGAGGGGGCCCAAAACTGAATACAACACTTGAAATGCAACCTCACCAGTGCCAAGTACAGGGGGACAATCACTGCCCTGGTCCTGCTGGCCACACCATTGCTGATCCAGGCCAGGATGCCATTGGCCTTCCGGTCACCTGGGCACACACTGGCTCATGTTCAGCCACTGCTGACCAGCACCCCCAGGTCCTTTTCTGTCAGGCAGCTTCCCAGCCACTCTGCCCCAGCCTGTAGCACTGCCTGGGGTGGTTGTAACCGAAGGGCAGGACTTGGTACTCATCTTTGCTGAATCAATTGGCCTCAGCCCATTGTTCCAGCCTGTCCAGATCCCTCTGCAGAGCCTTTTTGCCTTCTAGTAGATCAACACTCCCGCCCAACTTGGTGCTGCCCACAAACTTCCTTAGAGTGCACTAGATCCCTTTGCCCTGGTCATCACTAGTCACTGGCCCCCAGCTGGATTTAAGTGCCTTCACCACCGTTTCACAGTGTTCTCCTGTTCATGGTGCAGTCGTGTGCATTCCTCTGTAGGTAGAAAACTGGTTGGACAAATGAGCCTTTTCCCTTATCCCAGGAGGGTCACTTAGTCTTTCTTTCCACAGGTATTAATCTCCTTTTTCAAGTTTGTCTTGCTGCAGACATAATTGCTTTATTAGAGTAAAAAAGCAGCACCAGCATTTTCCTCCAGAATCCTGGTATTAATTAGAAGTAGGTGGTAAACTGGTGGGTCTATCTCGGGGTTAACTGTTCACATAGGGCATGTGAGATCTGCTTGCCAGCAGCACGTGAGCAGCAATTGCATCACAGAGATGCACATTTGTATTTTGTGGAAAGGGCAGGTTTGTGCTTTTCCTGACAGCTGTCACAGCAGCAGGTAGGTCCACATTTGTGCCTTTGAAGAGGAGGAGGACTATATTTAAAACCTGAAGCTAATTAGCTTTTCTCTGATAACCACATATGGCAACAGTTTATGCTTGTCTATATTCCTTGTATTCCACAACTAAGTCAGAGCCATGAAAAACACAACTCAGAAGAATTGTTCACAATGGGGGTTATGCAGTATTGTTGGGCTGTTCAGTGTGGGAGGGATGCTGCTGATGGAGGACATGCAGAAATCAATAGGTTACTCCAGTTAAATATGAAAAAAAATTAAGATAACCTTTATAACTTTCTAACTCAGAAATCCATTGACCGGCAGTAATCAAACTTCTCTATAACTGAAATATGGAATTTCTTAGGACTGCTTCATTTTGAAAGAAATTTTCTCTCCTGACAAGAATCAACGTGATCTGAATGACACACATGCCTGTGTTTTGAATGTGTGGAATTTTCTTATGACTTGCTGTTTTAAGGTTTTGTCGAAAAAACATTATTTTAAAAGTAGTCCTTTAATTTAAGACAAACACAATCCCAAAACTAAAGCAACACAAAGAATAGTTTCTAATCCTCTGGGTTGTAAACTTTATTCTTATTTTTTAAGGCTTGAATCATGAGCTGTTAGATTTTGTGCGTATACAATACCACAGTTTTTACTTAACTTGGTGCTTAATTTGTGCATAAATGTTTTTCTAGCTTTCTGCAAAAGAGTAGATTTCTGCACAGTTTGTGCATAACTCATTTTTTCTGATTCACCTTATCATTTCAGACAATGTGACTTGGAATGGTGTGAACAAATAAGAACCTGTCAAAAGGGTTTGGTCTATTTTTATACTGTCCTTCTGCTCTCAAATGCTGCACATGTATTTGAAATTATTAATCCCAATGTAATTTCTTTCCTTAGGAGCATTTCAGCTGTTTTGATGAACCATCCTTGGCATTTCTTTTCCCTTACTGCAAATTTCATAAAAACTAAAACTAAATTAAAGAGTGTGACTCTACTTGCATAGATGGATATATTCTCACAGGTTTAATCATTGATGCTAAATCTTTTTAGAAGTTGGTGGGGCCTTTGCATACAGGCAGGAGTTGTCTTACCTGTATTTAAATGCCTTTTGAAATGTTTGGTTGGGATTTTTTTATGCCAGTCATACTTAAATACTGGACTTGGCTCGAGGTGAAAAGTAAACTGCAAATAGTCTGATGGGCCGAAAGCAGTACTGTGAAGGATAAACTAGTGATCTGAAAGCTGAGCTAAGCTTTTAGAAGTGTTTTGCCATAAAATGAATGACCTAAATGGGCAGTTGCTTTGGGAATAGTTGGAGCATTTGAGGAGCTGCTGTGCCTAGCTCCTCCTATCTGTCTTGCTGAAAGATAGGGTCCTCAGCACTCTCAGCAGGGTGGGGGAGTGTGCCTGGTCTGCATCAGTGCAAAGGCACCTGCCTTGTTTTGTCTCTTGCCCCAGCTGTGAGGTGAGATAACCTCACTCCCTGTCCTCAAGCAAAGTGAGGCAATCCTCCTGTAAAGCGTGGATTAGCCTAGCTGGCCAGCACAGCAATGAACAGCTGAAGATGCTGTCTGCCTCAGAAATTAATTCCTTTTCTCTGTGGCTCCAGAAAAAGCTATACATGCAAATGGTGCCTAAGAGATGTCAAAGGCTAGAGATGGAGAGATTTAGATTTTATTTCTTTTTGTGTGTGTGTGTGTGTGTGCGTGCAACTAATAGCCTAAAGAATACTTCTTTTTTTTTTTTTTTTTTAATTTGAAAATAGCAGAAGGCAGTACTCCCGAGGTGGGACAGAGAAGGTCCAAACACAGCAAGGCCAACAGAGGTCCTGCAAAGTTACCTCGGTAGGCTGATAGCAGTGGTATAACATGCAGAGCTCAACAGGTGGTGTATTGCTGGTGCTAGGTGCTGAGATCCCCAGTGGACTGAACACATGTAAACTTCAGTACCCTGAAACAAATCCTTAAAGTTATCTGAAGGTGCAGCCAAAGGTGAGTGCTGCCGGTCTAACCCTGGGGACAGAAAGCACAGGCAAGCTTGCAGGGAAAGGTCAGGGCCCTTACTGCTTCTGCTGCTCACGTTGGCCAAGGACAGAAGGGACAGGTTACTTCAGGCAGCAGCTGTCTGTATGCTCTACTAAAGGTTAGAGATAACAGTGAGCACTGGGAATGATTATAATAAAATCCTTGAAGGATGTGCACAGCAATTCCTGTGTTCATTCCCAGTGACCTCAACTCTGGTATTGATTTTTTGCTTTTTAGCAGATGTCAGTCTAATTACCTATTCTCTGTAGGTGTAAGAATGGACTAAGCCATGGCTTTTCTTTTTGTGGGGACTGGAAATTATCACAGAAGAGTTGCTAGCAACTTCAAACTACATCTTAAACTGTATGCAGTCTGTGAGCTATGCCATCAGATAAGGAGAGGCAGTGGGGAATGAATAATAAATACATGTCAGGAGTGGAGAAAGATTTTGCACAGAACAACTACTTCTGAATCTCATCATCCCTTCCATATTTTCCCAAAGGTGTCTAAGGTGAAGCATCAGTCCAACACAGTAATTTCTTTGTGATGTTTCTTTAGTAAAACTCTTAGAGAAAATATGTTTTCAAGTGAGATTTAAAAAAAAAAATTTACATATCTAGGTTGAATATTTTACTGTGATTTGTTACATTAGCGCTCCAAGAGAGATTTAGATTGAAAGAAATAATAAAAAACAAATGTCTTGCAAAATACATTTTAATTTTTTTCCATTTAAGTATAATGAGACTCTATTGCTAAAGGTGTTGTAGATGATAACTCTTTAACTGACTAGTGAGAAGTAAAATAAATGGGCTGCCTATTTAATGAATGAAATAATTAATTGATGGAGGCTGGTATACTATTTCTGTAATGAATGGGAATTTTATTTTCATTAAAGTGACTTTATCTCCCCTTCTTCCTGTGCCATTTCAGTTCTTTTGAAGCCTCTAGCCTCTTTTTTACATCCCCTCAGTTCTCTCTCTTCTGATGGTATTCCTTCCTGAACAAAAGCAGCGAATTTCTGTGCTTGATGTCAAACACGACAGTCTCAAATTTTTCAACTGTATTTATCTTTTAGAAGACACTCGTTTGTGTACTTCGAAAATTTTTATTAGCTTAGTGCAGTATTCATGGCACTTAATGATAATAACTTCCCATCCGATGATAAATGCCTGTTTATGGCAGCTCTTTTCCACATTCATTAATCAAGAAAGGTTATCAACACAGGCATAAATATAAGTTTGATTTTGGCTTAAATGTACCATACACAAATACCAAATACATACACAGATACCAAATCCTGTTCGTCAGTGAATGCACGACAGATACGCTTTAGAGTGCATAAAAGTACTGGGAGTGTACGTCAAACAATAGAATACTCTTCTTCTGGACAGTCTTGTTGAAATGGTCTTGCACACTCTTGGTTTTGCAGTGCTGTGGCTTGCCAACTTCTGTCCTTGGTGGTCCTGACTGAATTAGGTTATTGTTGTGGGGAGTGCCTCCTAATTCCTGCTACGCAGGGCCCGCTTAAAACCAGTCCTTGCACAGAAGAAGTTAGCCAGAATTTATTTGCTGGCTTTTAGCAGGGTAGAACTCACAGTGGCAGTCACTTGTGCCCATTGTTTGAGGCCAAAGAAAGGATATGTAAAAGTAATATGTTCTGCATCTTTCTGAGGACTGCAGAGAAGCCTCATTTTCTTGTAGTTGGAAATGGAGATAATCCCCCTTGGCACAGACAACAGTCATGTGGGCTTCATCTCAGTCATTTTCCTTTTCTAATCAAGATTTTGAGGCACCTGCCTTTCCTTTGGATCTGCTTATGAAAGTCGTGCTTGGGCTGGCTCCCCAGTTGCACCTCTGAACGCTTTTTACAGAGTTTGTCCAAATAAATGCAGATTCTGTGACTACTGCATTTTGCTGGTCAGCTGGCATTTGCAAAGCCAGTGAACTGCACCCATGTAAACTTTCTTCATTCTGAGAGCCATAACATTTCATAAGTAGTGTTACCATAGTCGATATAAACCATTCTTTTTGTGGTTTCCGTGGGTGTTATTCTCTGTCTCATCTTTAAAGCTGCATTGTTTGTTTTTCATAGAGGTCCATCTGATACTATAATTGTCCAGGAAACAGGGCCTGACAATAGTGAGGATACAAATCATGTTGAGCTCTTTGCTTTGAGAGTTTCTCAAACTCCTGTCTGCATTGAGTATTGTGGTGTTTTTGGGTTTTTTTTAGTTTTTCCAAGCCCTTATGTTTTCTTCATGTCTCAAAGGATTTAAAATTTCTTTTAAAGATCTGGTCATTACATTTCCTTGAGGAAGGTTTGCTCTCAAAATAGCATTTCTTGAAAGCATTGTGTACTTTCTGTAGGTGGTCGTCAACATATACTGGGGCTCGCTGACTGACTGACTAACAAAATTGATATGTTTATTATTTATTGAATGTATACTTTTTTTTTTCCACTCAGATTTTTTTTCCAAATGAAGCTTGGTATTGCTTGGTCTTTGCACAGCCTAGGTAACTTAGATCTGCATAAGTCAGCTTAACTTAAAGTTGGGTTTTTTTGAGGTTACTTGATTTTTGTGGCCAGAGGCATCAGTGCTCAGGAGCTCCCCAAAGGGGTTCCAGTACAAATAACTAGCTGACATTTGTTTAAATTTCTGTTTTCACTCTCTCTTGGTGTATTTATGATCCTCCCTGGAAAGCTGAGGAATCCGGGCTGAACTGAGAATTCATAGTCCTAAAGTGAGAGTGACAAGTTAGTAAGTGCATCACTTGGATGTAGTAGTCTAGCAACTATGATGTGCAGTCCAGCCGGTTTTACAGGTAAGTCTAGGGAATCATGCCACATGTGGAATTCAAGCATGGAATTTTTTCTGTCCTTCCACACCTGTACTGTTTCCAGCACGATGCTTACCATGTCAGTTGACTATGATCAGGCTATGATATGGAGACTGTTTCCTTAAAAAATATCCAGAGAGAGCTTTACCAAGCAACTTTTTACCTTACCAGATGTGTCTGTAAATGTGAGAATGTCTCTTGTCTCGTCAGAAATTCATTTTGACGCTGGGAGTTGTTACACGAAACCTATGGGATGCTGCCTTCTTACCGCCCCTCAGAGAAGGTGGACTTGGAGGCGACAGACACTGGGAGAAACAGATAAACTGAGGCTTTTCACACCAAGTATTTAACAGAACTCCCTGTTTGATTGATCTTCAGCGAAACTTGTTTATTCAGATTTAGGATCTAGCCCTTACATCTGACCCTGCAGCAATCAGAAGGTTGCCCTTGTGCTCAGGAGCGGGCGGAAGGGGTACTTGATGAGATGGAGTTGCAGACGTTGCGCTCATGAGTTATAAGGAAAGAATTGCAATAGATGGTAGGAAAGGTCTGAAAAGAAAGCAACAGCTGATTTTGTTCAGTTCAAAATGACCCTGCCAAAAGAGGCAAATGATATCACAAGCTGGAAGGTCATTGTTTCTCTACAGACTTTTAAAATATGTTTTTATCCAAAAACTACAGTGAGAAACTTGAATGATGATGAATAAACCACTTCAAACTCATGGGAAACAGGCATCCTTAGCTATTCAGAAGCCTTCAAAACTGCTGACAGGAAGGAGGTCTAGCTTTATCTTAATGGATATGATCAAATACCTCATTGTTACAGTCAGGTATGTGCATTTTCCAGTGTCCTATTCTGCTTGACCAAAAAGTCTGGAAATACAGAAATGACAAAAGCTGACTTGGCTATTTTACCAAGAATAAACCTTGAGAATGTGCAGTGTCATTTGTCTTGTTATTTTCAGTTAAGCAGCTCTTCCCAGCTGCAGTTCTTACATCGTCAGCTGTGGAGATAAATCGCAATAGAATCAACAGTGTAACAAAAATTAGTTGGTTTTTTTTTTGTAGGATATACAAATTATTGTAACTGTGGGTAGTTTCCCATTTTAAAACAAAACAAAATTTAGAGTCTGAATAATTCTAGATAGCCTTCCTGTTTATGACCCAGAAATTCTTGGAGTGCATCCTCTTGCCTTCTAACACTTTCCCGCAGGTGGATAGGAAATTTTGGATAAAAAGCTTTTTGGGTAAAAAAAGTTATTATTTTATTATTCCACAGATGCACAATTTTGTTTTTAGAAAATTAGCTTTCTCTTCTGCTTTTTCCTCCTGTATCCTGGGATATGTGAAGCTCTCCCTCGCCCATCTTTTTCTGCCCTCATTGAGAATATGAGGAGGAAATGTCGGCGACAAGTTTGTCTTTTTAAAGAACATCCATTAACTTCAGACCCTTTTTCCAGTCTGTGTAGCAGTCACTGGTTTTGCAAGCACAAATTATTTTTATGAGGTGTTTTTATTAGTTCAGGACATTGTTTTGTAACATTAATGTCATCTTTTATTCAGTCTGCTGTGTAGTCAACTGTTGATCTCCCCTTATGAGTCCAGTTCTTCGGCCTTTAGGAATCTTTTTGTTCTTACTCTCCAAATTCTCCAATTTTTTGTGCGTCTGTAGTGTCAGGTGCTAGGGTTGGTGCTGCTCAGTGGTTGTCAGACTTTTTGACTGTGTTCCAGTATTAAACAGTGTAGGCTCTGTACAGGTAGAGCTCACATAGGAAGAGGTTTTTGTCCTCTCCACAGAATTCAGTTTGGCTGTATTGAAGTCTACTGACTTTTAGCTGCAAAACCCTAGCAGTCTGTGGATTACAGTCAATTAAATTTTCACTCCTAAGTTACAAAATAATCTAAATTTTTACTCATCAGTTGTAACATAATTTTCATTTTCACTGGTTATACTGCAGTTCTGTAGTTTAGCTGGGAAAAGGACATTTACTTTAGATCATAATGCTGTTACTTTTTGTGCATGGTTTTAAGTAAAATATTGACTGAATTCCTCTCTTTTCTCCTGTATGAGATGGCTCAGGATCAGTGTTTAAAAACAGTCGGAAGAGCAAGGAAATAAGTTAGGTATTTAAACCACAGCAATTCCATTAGCGATTTTTATGTCATTTTGATAAACTGCTTTTCCATTGCATTCACTGAACACTTACCTGGAATGCAGTAACCTATTCAAGTTTGGGGTTTTTGTTTTGTTTTGTTTTGTTTTGTTGTGGTGTGTTATATACCACCCTCTCTGTATTTCCATGTTGCAGTTGTGACTGGTTACTTTAAGTTAGTGTCACCACATGCATTAAAGGGCTCATCTGCAATTTTTCCATGGGCAAGGTGTTTTTGCAAGGAGCGGATGCAGGTGGTCCCTTTATGTGTGTGTAATGCCTGCTAAATACATTGAGTTCGACACAGATGGCACGATTTTACTCCATTCCACAGAGCAGAAGGTGCATTTAATTCAGCTGTATCCATGTCACTGATGGGTTCTGGAATGCAAGAAGTATTTTGGCCACCTCCTGTGGCTCAGGGTGAGTGCAGATGGGGATGCTCGCTCATCCTGGGTGGTGGTGTGAGTGCCCAGGCTGCCCGTGGGTCCTGGCCAAGCAGGCAGCACTCCTTGTGCACTTTGGAATTCCCTGGGAGCGTCTGCAACAAGAGACAAAGGATAGAACCTTTACTGACAGCTGTATGGCCAGTGTATCCCGTATAGGCAAAGCAGTTTTGTTGTGTAATTTCAGACACATTGCCTTGCAGGGTTACTTTCTACTCGGTCACACGCTTTTTGTACAGTTCTCTTGCCTTGTAGATTCTAACCCTTCAAAAAAAGATGGTTCATCTAATGGACTAGCTGTTACACTTTCACATCCACAATAACCCTCTTGTATCTCAGACAACTTGAGCACAGTCAGAGCTAATTGTATTCAAATGCTGGCTTTGCTCCCTTTCAGTGGACTCCAGCTGTTCCAGTGGATGCTGTTTTTTATCATTGTGCTGGACTACAGAGTATAAGTGTTGAGACTACAGATGCTTTTATCTTGTATAAGTTTTCAAAGACTTTCCCTGCTGGGAGCTTACATTGCTCAGCCTATTCTCTTTTATGCTTTCTATGTATGATATACATGGCAGCCACTAGCTAGAGAATCGTATGTAGCAGCTGGTTACACTCTGTATTTCTTTCAAGATCTTGTGCAAAACTTCAAAGTTTACATCAGCTTACAGGAAAAATAACGCCTGAGTATCAAAGGGAGAAGTGAGCAGAGCACTCAAAAAATGTTGGTGCTGGTCTGAGTGCTTCCATGTTGCCTTGAACACAGCTCAGTTATTTCTTTAGAACATGCACTGATATTTACATTACCTTTCTCTAATTTTACTATTTTTCAGAGTTCATTTATGAGCTGCCTTTAATCTACTGAAGGAAACTAAGATGTTTTTATGATGTCATTGGGTTCTCATTAGTCAAACTTGCTTGTTTTTTAATAGGACCGTAATTTCATTTGGCAAGCCAAAACTTTATCTTACCACCCCCTTACCTTTCTCTCTGCAAAGCCCAGGAAAGCCTTTGCCTGAACATTATGTTTCAAAGCAAAACAAGAAACCCGTAGACAAAATAATTCAACTCCCACTTGCAAAGCTGATAGGAATGGCCAAGCGCTGTGTGTGCACTGGTCCTGGGGAGTCCTTGGCTCACTCAGCATTGCAAGCCCCCCACAAGACCAGAGCAGCCAGGTGAAAGCAGCCACAGGCTCAGCAGTACGGGTGAGTCACAGCTCCACGCCTGGGTGGTTTGAGAACACTGGTGAAGAATATTTGGATAAAAATAAAAATGACATCTTCTGGTTTAAGGGCTGCAGAAGAGAGCAGCTTTGGAAATAATTACGATGATTTATGGGCTATTAGTTAATGTGGTTCACCCATGAATTTGGGAATTAGCACTCCTCTGAAGACTAAAGAAATTAAGTGAGTTGTAATTCACTCGAAGACAGGTTACTAAGTATAATAATTTAGCTAGGAGCTAAGACTCTCACACCTTAACTGGCAGTGAAGTCCTTTTTTATTATCTTTCATACTAGGTTTTCTAATAACCCATTCTGTCAGGGAAAGCTGTGTCTGGGTCTGTCCGTTTGATTTTCTTCCTTCTGTGTCATGCATTGGTTATGAACCCCAGTTAACATTAATTCTCCAGCACTTCTCCGTAGTCAGTGGTGGGAAATGGACCCTTCTGAAGACAGTTCTGTTTGTCCTATCCTAACATTAAGGTGTTTTAAGACAGAGCAACGAGTACTTGTAAGCCCAGGGTCCTTTTCTTTGAGGTATCAAAATAATACTAGAGCTTGTAGGTGAACATATATCGGAGATAAATTACACCTTTTTAAAAGGAAATATTTATTTGATCTCTCTAGGAGTGCTACTCCTCTTCATTTCATTATTATTATTATTATGGAGTGGTTTGAGATGCAGAGGTTAAAACACACCCTTTTAAAGGTTTATGGACCCCAGCTTCCAAATAAGCTTTTGAGATTAATTTCTTCTTCTTTTGAGGAATCCTACTTAGATGCTGACTGCTCTAGCAGAAGCTACCTAGGGGAGGGAGCTCCCTGTGCTCTGGGCTGCTGTCTGAGCCTTTCCTGGCAGCAGATCACTGAGACTTCCTGAATCACTTTCCAGTTCTCTGCCTTTTCATCTCTTACACAATTCCTTTTGTAGAGGTAGCAAGTTTCTTCTAGAGGCTGAATGCCTGCTTTCTGTTCCTCCTGTATGGAGGGTGTTTTCTGAGGTTTTTTGTGGAGGTGTGAGGGCATTTGTTTTCAGTTCCAACCTGGACATCATCACAACTGCTTCATACACAGTGCTTGATGCTGCCCTTAGCAGGTACACTGCTTTTTCCTCCCTGCTATTTGCGCCATCCTGCCTCTACCGTGACATGCTGGTAGACAACAATCAAATGCCCTCTCAGGCTTGCTTTGCTGAGGTGTGTTAGTCATGGCAGGCAAGGCCGGTGTCACATGTTTTTACTTGTTCTTTGCCTCCTGGAAGATGTAGCTGCAGTGGGACACTAAATGGGGGGATTTGTAGTGACATTTAGCTGTGGGCAAACCCCAGCTGGCAGCTCAGCCCCACGCAGCCACTCACTCACCAGAGTGGGAGAGAGTGGAAGGGCAAAAGTGAGAAAACATGGGTTAAAGTAAAGGAATTTTACCAAATAAAGGAAAAGCTGCGCTGGTAAGCAGGGAATACATGCACCATGTCCCGTGGGCAGGCAGGTGTTCTGCCATCTCCAGGAGTGCAGGGCTTCATCACGTGTAACAGGAACAACAAAGGCTATCGCTCTGAATATCCCCTTTTTCTTCTTCCCTGCCTTTTACTGCTGACCCTGATGCTGTATGGTATGGAATATCCCTCGGGTCAGCTGGGGTCAGCTATCCCAGCTGTGTCTCTCGCCAGCCTCCTGTTTAGTGTGCTCACTGGCGGGGCAGTATGAGGAGCAGAAAAGGCCTTGACACTAGTAACGTCTTCTCAGCAATAATGAAATCATCTCTGTGTTATCAACACTGTTTTCACCACAAATCCAACTCACAGCATCATATGAGGAACTATTAGCTCTGTCGCAGCCAAAACCAGTATGTGTTTTCTTATCAGCAGGGTGGGAATATGAATTGGGCAGGTGGTGGGCCAGTGTAGATGAGAGCGAGGACTTGCAAAATGAAAATGTGATCTATTTTTCAGAGGCTGGTGGCCTCAGCACAGAGCCAAATCAGATTATTTCTGGTATGATGTGCTTTCTCTGTTGCCTTTTCTCCCCCCTCAGCAAGGTTAATTGCTCTGTCTCTATGTGCGTCCACATTATTAAAATTCCAGTATTAGCAGCACGGGGCTGGTGTTACGTGGCGTGGCAGTGACCCCTGACCATTGGGGTGGCTGTAGTGACGCTTTCAGCAGAACATGTCCTGGTTTTACAGTGCCAGCTTTTCCCCCCTGGTCAGTCTGATTCAGTATTCTGCTCTGATTATAATCAGGAGCATGCTGCAGGGTCAGGAACATCTCTCTTGAGATAAGGGGGCTCCTACGCTCGATGCTGCTGAGGGCAAATAAATGGTGGAACCTCTAAATACTTTAAAAGCTTCCTCCTGTTAATTTGTTATGAGTTGCTTGCATCTAGACAATCCATTTGTCTCAGGAGTTTCAGAATTCTAGGCACCTGGCTTGTCACACCACGCATTTGCTTCCCCTTGCAACTCTCAGCTGCAGGGTCCAGCTTGCAAACTTCTGAGCATACCTAAACAGGCTGTAGGCAAAAGCTAGACTAGCTACAATGGAACTATGTGATATTGTGGTGTCAAATAGTATTTCACAGAATCACAGTGGGATCGGGTTGGAAGGGTCCACAGTGGGGTCATCTGGTCTGACCTCCATGCTCAAGCAGAGTCATCCCAGAACACCTGGCACAGGATTGCATCCAGATGGTTCTTGAATATCTCCAGTGAGGAGAGACTCCAAAACCTCACTGGGCAATCTGCCCCCGTGCTCTGTCACTGATGTTTGAAAACTCGAAATCCTTCTTGGTACTCCTACCAAAAAAGATATTAAAGTGTTATGGACTACTGTGATAACGTTGAATATTTTGGGCGATGATGTGTGTGAGGGGATTCTTTCCCATGGTTTGCTTTGCCATCCTCCTCTCCTGTATTGCTGGAGCAGAGGGGATGCCAAGGTAGGCTTATTTCACTTTAAAAGTAAATGGGAGAGAGGCACAAGCCGAGAGCCAGGCATGGGCTGGTGAAGAAAGGTCGACGGGAGTAGTATTCTGGGTTTTGTAGTAGTGTGATACTTTCAACTTGTAATTCTGGCGCTGTGCACATTTAGTTATGAAGACTGAGGTGCCTCTCACAGAGAAGTGGCAGGTGGAGAGGGACTTCAGTGGGAAGCTGAGATGTAGTTTTTCTTTTCCTACAATTGAAGTGTTTCTTCCACCCTCATATGGCCTTACATTGTTTTTCACCATCTTTTTTTTTTTTTTTTCCCTTCTGGTACATCATTTTGAAGATCAAATAATAAGATTCTGGTGAAGCATCTTCCATGATATTTTCCTGTAGTGAACTGTAGCAGAAATGATCCTGTGGTGAAGTGAAAGTGCAGATGAATGGCAGTAACTGTGTCTGAACCCAGCCGTGGTTCACCATACCTGCTGTTACCCAAGTAAATGCATTATTCATAATTTACATAATACTTTCCCAAAGGCAATGTACTTGAAAGCAATGTGTGTAATATAATGTGTCATTATTCCAGAGCTCTGAAAATGTCCTTTTATAATTCTCCTTAGCAGTACAGTTTATGTGATGTGGAAACTATTTTCTGACACGTGTGCCTAAGCAGTGAGCCCTTTGTTAGATCCAATTAGAATTTCTCCCTTGATAGAGTGTGAGGCTCTAAAGCAGTGTTATGCTTGGCTGTGGACAAAATTAATCCAGTCAGCTGGGACTCCCTGCATCAACCTTCTGCGATCTCATGGTATGGAATCACTGATATGTGCTTTTTACATGCAGCAAATCCAGGATTCAGTGCAGGAGGCAATAGCCAAGCCACTTTTCTGGCGTAGCAAACGGAGTGTCAGCACATTTTAAAATTATTACATGAATATGGGCTACTGTACAATAACGCTTTCCCCCACAAAGTGGTGTAGCTCCTCTCCCACTTGTGAAGAAGGTTTTTCATTTGTCTTTTTTTTGATTTTTTTTTTTTTTTGGCAAGTGTGACAAACATGCTATAGATGCTTTCTTTGTTCATGAAGACACTTAAGTAGCATTTAGGAAAGCCTGACGTATTTTGTGTTTCTTCTGCACTGTAAATTGTGAAAAAAGGCCCAAACCCCAAACATTTTGTTGATTACCAATTATTTTTGTTTGTTTTAGCAAGTGTTTGGTTTATCAAAGTGTTACAAAGGATTGTTTGAGAAACTTAGCTTTAGGTTGTGTGTGAAGCACATGAATATCAGATAGGGTAAAATACTTTCAAGTGTCACGGATTGTTTTTTCTCCATGTAGTTCCTATACTAAAATCTGTGAATGGAGAGTTAGTTGCTGTTGATGCTTTGCTAAAGCAAGAGTGGTAAATGTGATTTAAATCTAATCCAGCTTTACAGTTCTTCCTGAGAGTTTGTACGAAGGCCAGAATAGTTTTGACTGGTTTTGACCCACAGAAATCTCTGTGAGCATTGAAACAACTCGTAAGTTTATTGTGACATCTAAGTGCTTTTAAACTGAACCTTTGTTTTGCTGATTAGCTGTGCTCTTCTAGTAGCTCCGAGAAAGAAAGAGCCAAATGCTGTACATCACATATAGGAAGCATGACCCCTACCTTGAAGATAACTCTAAAAAACCCCCAAGTGCCACATACTAATTGTGATACATCACTTTGTGAAGTGCAGATAGCCAGGCACATATTTAAACCATCTGGAGAGCTATGACAGAGTTGGGTTCTTGACATATTTCTTCATGTATAAACAGTTGCAGTTACTTTTCAGGTTTCCATTTTTTAAAGTTAAGTAAGGATGATACTATCCTAGAAAAAGGACATAACACATTTTAGTTATCTAGGTTTAAAGTACAATTTATTGCAATTATTAGCTTTGTTTTAAGTGAGAATTTGAGGGCTAGCAAATCTTAAGTTAGCTCTGCAGCTATAGAGTGATGCAACTAAATTGTAGTCTGGATGTATTTTGCATTTATCTGGAGGAATTCAGCTGCAGAACAAGTTTTAGATTGCCCTGAAAAAAAACTCATCAGTGGATGACTACGAGATTTACTGATATTAACAAATATTCCTGAGTGTAACTGGTATATGCAGGTTGGAAGTGTGCAACTGATCAAGCAGATGCTAATTTATGTATCATGGGTTGTGCTGTTTTGTACATAAATTTTGACATCTTTCTCAAGATTAATTGAATTTCATAGTGTTGTGGAAAACATGCCCCTTTTAATTTTATGAAGAAACCTTTATGGTAACTTATTTCTTTGAGATTATAAAAGATAGTTTATTTTACTGTCAACTAAACAATACATTTTTATATACCTTAAAGCATAAAAAATCTTGAAATCCATTATTTGAGTGCATATAATTTATTTGAAATGCTTTTTGTGAGACTTAAATATTAATTTTTACGAATCAAAATTTTAGTATTATTCCACAGCTAGTGCAGATTTACCCAGGCTGAGAGCAACATCATTTTTAGCCCTCTGTTCCTAAAAAGAAATTTTTATGAATCTTTGGAATGAAGGCAAAGTGGCATGGGCCTTAGTAAAGCATGCCATAATAATTCCTATTTTAAACAACCCTACCTGTTACAACTTTGTAGTTTAAAAAACCTGTTCTTAAATTACACTGTGTTATTGGGAGAAATACTTTGTCAGTTTATGATTTTTCTGTACTGGGCTGACATTTCCCATTTGGAGAAAAAGGTGACTTGCTGTCTTGATTATTGTCTGGTCACATTCTGCTGCCTTGCTGCAAATCTGTTTTTACTTTGTTCTCAAATCCTGTTGCTCTCTTGACTCTTGCTTCATTCGTACTCTGCCAAGCCCCATCAGTTTCACATCCTGTAATGCTTAGGTTGCTTTCAGGTTTGCATGGACATGGGGACAGTTTGTTTACTTTCCTCCCTTGTGCATGGCAGCATCTCCTGTAGCATAACTATGTCTGTAAACCCAGTTCTGATCAGCTTTTTGGATCACTGTAACAACTTTGAAAAATTATTCACAGTGGCCGTGTTATTACATAGGTAGGGTGACTCTTGGAATGTAGTAAATAAAATGTTTTGGGAATTGTCCTATAGGTGTGTGTTTATGTCAGTGTGCTTAGGAGAGGAAAAAGATGGAGGTGTGCACCTGTTGGGAAGAGAGCTATAAACCACCGTTCCTTGGGCATCATTTGCATAGTGTAGCACTGAAGGAAGCTTTGTGCAAGCAGAAGAGCACAAGCCCCTCCTTTTGGCAGACTTGTAGCAGGGGAGGTGATGTTTCACACGAACCTTTCACTGCATTCGCATTCACGGTGTGCTTGCCTCGTTGTGTTGGACCTCACTTCCGACAGTGGTAAGGTGGTGGAGGTACTGGCAACAGATCTCCTGAGAAAAAGGATCTGTATCCAAGAGAAGGAATACGGAGTCATGCAATGAGTGTGTTCAAAGTGGTCCGTTTGGGACTTATGGGAATACCCAGGGTACAGGAGTGGATGGAATTCCCCTCCAGTAGTATATAAATTTAGTGGCTGGTTACCACCACCTACTTCCCTTTTTCCTATTTCATGGAAAAAGCAAACACACACTGGGAAGGTTAACGAGAAACCATTTGAAGGCCTTGTGCTTCCGAAGAGGAAGGGAAGAGTGAATACTTTTTTTTTGCATTCTTTCACGTTGATTCCCTTCATGTTTCGTGCTCAGGAAAGAGCCCATTCCATAGTATCTGCTTCAGCCCTGGTTGGGAATTAGCCTTCAGCTTTCCACTCCTGGACATGTATTTTTCCTACAGTGTACAGTATTTAGCTGCATGCCATAACCCAGCCCACCTCTGTTCAGGCAAGATGTTGTGTTCATGTTGGGATTAAGCATCAGGCACCAATTTGCCTGGACAGTAACTTTGCCAGTTTAGCTGTCCAGTAACGCTGCTCCACGGAACCACTGGCACTTGTCAGACACATTGTGCCTAAAGTATGATCCCTAAGGACTTTCCAGTTGAAGTCAGTTAAATGAGTGTAATAGGGATCTTGCACACATGCTCGGCAGGACAGAACTTGGCAATATTTGAAGTTTTCTGTTTGCTTTATTCTCTCTTTTCATATTTTGGGTTTTGTTGAACTCCCTTTTTTTAAAAAAATTAAACCTTAGGGGTTTTTTTTCCCCCTTTCTTATTTGTTTTGACTCTCATGTTCTGTATTTTCTTTTGCTTTTATCGTATTCATCCACTGACTGTCCTTCCTAAAGTAGATTATTCCTAGTGCTTGTCTCATTTCACTCCTGATGTTTGTTATGGATATAAAGCTATTAGAAACTTCAAGTATGGAAGCACTTTCTCCTACTTTGAGTATTGATCTGTAATTTCAGAAGTTTTTGTTTGTTTTTTAACAGTAGACATTAGAGAGTTTAAAAAAAGAAGTCCAGTAAACCATATCAGAGATACAATATTTATGAGAACTATGTATTTAAAAATGCCTTTAAAATCTATTGTTTAAATTGCTTTTCCTTTTGGGGCAACTGCAAAAGTACTTAATAAGCTGGTTTTGAACAAGAGCTGGAAGGAAGTAGAAGAATTGCAAGTATTTTCTTACTTTCCATTTGCTATGAAGAGCAGTTAGTTGCTTTGCCAAGCCTGCTTTCAGCTCTGTTTAGTCCAATTAGAAGCCCAAGAACTTTTCTACTGAAAGGGAAATTTTCTATGCTAATATAAAAAATTATTTACATCTTGCCTATCTATGTGAAGGACTGTTGTGCATACCGAGCTTTTTAAAACATCAGTGATATTAAAAGCATCCCTAGTGCAGCTCAAGGCTGCACTTAAAGCCATGCCAGCATTTTTAAGGACTGCAAATGGGGCGTGTTTAGGAGAAGAAAACAAGGACACATTGGTTTAGTATCGGCTGTGGCTATGAACAGTAAGAAATATTTGAGTAACTTCCAAAAATGAACAGCAGAGGAAAAACAGGCAGAATTGGCCTGATTAAAACAGGTTGAGACATGTGTCAAACTAGTATATTGAGTGTGCTGAGGTTGGAAAGAAGGTTTTTCACTTTCTGCTTGTTCAAAGGATGTGCTCCTGGCCTCGTGGTCCAGGCAGGTGTTATGGAGCCCACTCATAGTGTCTTAATGCACCCTGGCCCTGACTTATGGACCACAGCTGTCCCAACCCAACCAGCTGGGCCAGGTGGAGAGTGTTGGTGGAGAAAGCATCAACCCCATGCTGATAAAAGCCAAAGCTGACTGCAGAGGGATTGCTCAGTACCTGTGGAGGCCAGCCTGTCATCTTTAGAAGTGCCCAAATTTCACTTCAGGGACCCAGTTTGAACAATCCAGCTATCGAGTTTGGGGTTATATGTAACAGTAGTTTGACTTTTTTTTTCTTTTTTTTTTTGGTGGGAGGGTGCAGTTTTGGGGTTTTTTTGTTTTTTTGTTTTTTTTTTTTTCAGTTAAAGGGTTTCTTGTGGCCAAATGGTCTAGTGATATCTTCCTTGCTGATAGCACAGTCATTCAGTTTGCACCCCAGGCAGAGAAATTTGAGTCCTCTTTTGTAGGGGTGGGAAGGCTTTTATTCCTGTTTGTTTAGTTCAGTTTGGTTATTCATTGGGACCTAACAGAATTCAGTACTGGATTCCAGTCAAAAGACTTTGAGAATTGTATGTCTGAATTCCTTTGGAATTTTTAATATTTGGGTGTCTGGTATTTAGATTTTGGCCTTCGTACCCTGTTAATTTCAGTGGGGTTCAAATTCCCTGTAAGGAGGAATGTAAGCTCTTCACAGATTTGCATGTAATCAAGGAGAAATGGTATCATTAAAATGCCAAATTCAGCAAATGGGAAACTTGTATCAATTGTCACGTTCCTAGTCTGAGCAACCAGTTGTGGAAATTCAAGTACAGCAAGCCAGTTTTTTCTGGTGTCTTTTGTATTTTGACACTTGTAGAGAAGAGGTCATTCTCCCACCATTTGTTCTGCTGGGCTAGTTTTGCTCAGTAGTTGTGCGGGGTTTCTCTTGGTGCGGGATTTTGTTGCTGTTGTTTGGCTGTTTGTGGGGGGTTTTTGTCTTCCTTGAGAGAGGTTCTCCACTTCTGTAGCATCCTGGAAGCCCTCTTCTGCCCCTGGTTTGTAGTCAGTTTTCTGGAGTGTGAATGGCCAGAGTTTCATGTGCTGTTACTGAAGTACAGTGACATTTCTGCTTGGTCACGTAACTCCTGATACTTTTTCAGATCATATTTGCCTTTGACGTGTCTGCATTATGTTGGCAGGTCACAGGTAATCTGTTATCAATGAGTATAGTCAACAAGATATTTTCCCTCCTTGAACTTTTCCAGTTGATAAATAGCTTCATTTCCTGGTGCTTCCATGCACCTAGCCTTCCATTTTATGCCACAGGGCTTCAGGCTTACATATCTCAAAGTTATCCATTAAATTCTGTGTGATATTCTAAATGGTCCTTCTGTGTGTTGATTGTATCTCCTGATTTTGCATTAGAAGCTGTTTTTAGTAAGATACTGTTGGTTTCGGTTTTTAATTTTTTTTTCGTTGCTAAGTTCACTGGTAAAAGTATTAAATAAAATGGCTTTCTGAACAAATGTTTCTGGAGGTACACTAATAATCTCCACATGGTGCATGCTTTCCCTTTTTCAAGCTCTATAAGCTACTCAGTTCGTTCGTACTGCTAACATGTACTTCAAGTTTCCCCTCTGAGTTCACTAAAGAATTCCTTATGTCATGCTAGCATAGGCTTTGTTGAAGGCTTAGATAAATGATGTCTATTAGAGATGTTCACGTTTTTAAAAAGAAAAAAGTTACTCACACATTCTTCTCTCTCTCTCCTTTTTTAAATGCAGATACTTTTATTGCTGTTTACTTCCATTTCTTCAACTTTTTTCCCCCTCTGAGTAATTGTGCTAAAGCCGTGCATTCTTCTGGGATCAGAATAACTGGACTTTCTTTGCCCAGACTGCATTTTTTCTTTCTCGTGTTATGGGTATTATATTTGCTATTTTCCAATTGGATGACACTACCCTCAGCATCAGAGACCTATTAAAATATTTCCTTTAACACCTCCTTCTTCATGTGCTGGTGTTTCCAGAGCTCTGGAATGTAAATTATCTAGTCCTAACTTTAGTATATTAAATTCTGTTGAATTTTGCTGTCACATTGGCTGTGTTTATTTACATGTCCATTAACTAATCTCAGAGAAGAAAATGTACTTTTTGCTCTATAAGTTTCTAAATTAAAACCAGTATTTGATAATTCACATTCTCCAGAAATCTTGAAAGCAGCCTGGTAAACATTCTTTAAAACTGCTTATAGAATTCACTGGCCTGTTAATTTTATCCCAGAAGCCATAAAAAGCACGAGCCAATTGACAGTCAAAGTAATGCACATTTCCCAGAAATTCAAAATTGTGGGGTGAAGAGTCATTTGGCAGAAGAATGGCCATTTTCCTTCATGGCTTTCAACTAACTTTTGACTTTTGTTTAATCTGTCGCTTCTTGACATTCCTGTAGTACAGGAGGAAGAAAATGGATGCCTTGAAATCTTGCATGTGGAATTTTTCCTTTCATGTGTCTGATGTTCCAGCCCATCAGAAATGTTACTGTCCTTCCAGTTTCCTTTCTACCCTTCACATATTGCATCTCTGTGCTTCTATCTGTTTGCTGTCATGTCCTTTATAGTCTTTCCAGCTTCCTGCACAGTCTTCCAGTCCTTGTCCAACTTCCCAAGCTGCCTTTTTTATGCTATTCCTCAGTATTTTAGAAGCAGTTGCTTTACATAGTCAACCATCTGTGGTTTTAATTTTGTCCTGAAAATCGATCTTTTCCACAGGTAATCTGGTAGATGTAATTTTAAAAAAAAACAAAAAAACCCCCCAACAAAACGCTTCTGCATTGTACCTACTCATTCTGTTCAACAGCGTTTGTTCTCCATCACACAGGAACTGTGTCTTCCTATACTACATTTATTCTAGTCTTTTCCTTTAAGGACATGTGAATTGGTGAAGTTTCTTTTTTTTCGTGGCTTGGTGTTTTGGAGTCCCTGTTCAGTTTCTAGTAGTGCTTCATGTTGTATAGCAGGATCGGGAGTCGCAGAAAATGTGGAATGTTACTGGCAAAGCAGCTGTCAGGCTATGCACGCGTAGGGATAGAGCATTCCACTGTTTTGTACGGAGAGAGCTTCTGGTGTAAAAGGAGGAAATCGTGCCTTAGACCTCTCGTTCGGGAGTTCCCTTCCACTGCTGCTTTCCTATGAAAAGCCATGGTCAGCCATCGCCTTGTCCAGAAATGTCCTCTTCGGGGTTATTCAAATTACTGGCAGCATTGACTGGAGCACTTTCTAAGCGTCAGCAGCCAGTTTATGGCTGGCTCTCCTTTATGGGGGGACACGATGTGATTTAACACATCCTTTTCATTGCAGGACCACCCACCTGCAGCACTCGGAGGGAGAGAGCTGTGGTCCTTGAGCGTGTTTTTATACGCTGTATTGATATGTATTGGCTGCGAGAGTATCTGGTTACACATCTGAGCACTCCCTAGCTGTTCTCTAATTGCTCCTGTTTTGCTCGTGGTTGTTAATGTGTAATCTTGCCTGCTGCACTGAACTCGTATTATTGAAGCTGCCGGGAGCCTGTGCTCGGCATTAAGCGTACAGCTGGTACAGCTGTGGCTGCTTCACCCTGCCACTGTGGAAGCTGCAAGCCTCGCCAAGGAGCGGGCTTGCCAGAGTGCTGACCTGTAAAGTGAGTGGCTTGAATATAGAGGCTGTGGAAAACACTGCAGCACAGGGCTGCTCTAGTACAGCTCCTCATGGTGTGAATGCACTGCAGAGACCCTCTAATTCCCTCCTCGGCTCGGCGAGCGCTGTTTCTAATAAGGTTCAGGGAAAAGGTTTAGCAGGTGTAGAATGGAGTTACAATGCTCTGCATTGACTGCAGGGCTGTCCTTTGTGTTAACAGCTGTTTTCTGGTCTTCTCGTCGTGCCCCCTTTTCCCCCCACCTCAAAGCAAGCGCGCACTGGTTTAGAGAGCTCTAGTTGCTAATGGGGGGAAACTCTCACTCTGTGTGTTGTAAGAAGGACTGAGAGCTGGGTCTTTGCCTCCTGTAAATGGAGAGTTGATCATCTGACCTGGTATTGCTGCAACAAGTCGGACAGAAGCTACTGGGATGGGGCCAAACTCTTCTTGAGCCACTCATGCAGTCTGCTTGCAGTGTGGCAAATAACGTAGTTACTGTCTGTATGCTTCACATAAATGTATATGTGAGTATACACAGCATACTGTGTCTGTGGGAATGAGAGTTTATGTGTGTGCTAGACATTTAGTTTAATAAGGAAGTGTAGGGGAAAATATGCAAGGAGGAAAAACAGCTCAAGATAATTCACTCCAGTTCAGGGTTGTTGCAGGACAGCTCTTAAACTGGAAGAAATCTGGCTTGAGCCCTTGCAGAGCCAGCTGTGGGGGTTTTGTCCACAGGACAAAAGCTCAAGAGTTGCCAAAACTGTGAGTTCTGATTGGATTGTAGAAGTCTTTTTTTTTTT
>VXBT01011428.1:468533-497153 GCA_013400235.1 Oriolus oriolus | reverse complement strand
TTTTTCCCACCTAGCAGGTTATGTGGTTATTGGGGAACTATCTGAAGAAACTGGAATTGCACAGGGAAGCAAATCTGTGTAGGATGGCAGGGTGTTTTGAAAAGTTATTCTACTCAGGTATATTTCTCCTAATTTTGAGAGCTGATAAAACCAACTTTCAAACTGCCTTTTGAAACTATGTAGGAATTGTTGCCCAAACTCTCAGATCTCAAGCCTTCTGTGGGTTGCTAGTATTGGTTTGCCATAACAGGTTTTAGATTTATTGCCTTAGGCAAGGTACTTGCTCAGTGGGACTTCAGTTACCAGGCAATTTTTAAAAGAAGAACTAGCAGCTTTCTTCTAGTAAAGCAAAAGTGTTAAATTCTTGGTATGGGGTTGAAGATGTGATCATTAAAAAGAAACATTAGGACTATAAAATCTGTCCACAGAGTATACTTGACATCAGTTTTTTTCTAGAGGCGTCTTTAGGTTTGTAAGTGTTTGTAAGCTAGAGTAAACTCCAAACTAAAGACCTGTTCTGCCAGGGTACTTCTGTGGAGTCCTCTGTTTCACGAGATCTTCCTGAGTTTTTGAGTTTCCGTGTTTGAGTATTGTATTGTCTTTCAATGCTTAACTCGCATCTCAAGACCTTTCTTACTTCCCTGCTCTGAATGTGCAGTGCTGTCTGACTTCTTGGAGCCTGTGAAGTTGCCCTGCTCTACTTCGGAGTATATATCCACGATGAGTACAAGTCTTGGATGTGACAATCTTTCCATTCCATTCGGTCTTTTTCTCAGGAAAACAATTTCATTGCAGTCATAAAAGTACACTGTTCCGTTTTGCGGATACAAAGCACAGAAGCTTGATTCTTTTATAGTAATTTTTAATTTCGGAAAGCATGCTTACAGCATGAACCTTTTCATAGCAACATCATGGCTTATGTTTTCTCTATATTAAAAAAAAAATTTTTTAGTTAAAAGCGTATGTGCGGTTTCTGTGGAAAGCTCTATCCAGTGTATTTAAAATACTGACGCCTCAGCTACATGACTCAGTTTCTTCCTCTTCTTAGTTTTCAGGAGCGTGGTAACATAACATAAAAATTCTTGTTTTTCATAGAGGAAAGAACAGCATTTTTACTAGATATGGAAAATTCCAAGTGGAACACGTACAGAGATAAAATACCATTTGGAAATTTAAGAAGACATTTTATGATTCTGACTTTCTTGACGCAGAGCACATGACAACCTCAGAAGTACTCGCTTTTCCAGTGCATTATGGTAACTCATACTGAGAGAAATAATGTTAATAGAGAAGCACAGATTATTTATTTGAATAACCTTCTCTGCAGTGCTTTCCTGAGAAAGCAGAAGACAGTACCATGTAGCGTTGAAAACTTTAATTCTAACATACTTTGTAGTTGCAGGGAATGTCTGTTTCTGAGTTGCTGTTTGGGCCCAAGGGAGTAGCCAGTTCTTTTCCTTTCTTCATCTTTTCATAGCCTAGGGACTCTTGTTCCAGGGGACAACTGGCACTGATCAGGGCAGCAGCAGAGTCATGCCAGCCTGTGTAGATATTCACAACTGATTATGGGTAAGACTGACTGCGTGCAGTTCCCCTTGGAAGAAAGGTTACATCAGAGGGAGTGCTAAGGTGAGGCAGGGGCTGAAAGGATGTAGCAGATTTTTTTTTTCTTTTCCTGGTCCACTTTTAATTTGTTAGCACACCTGCAGGTCTGGCATTTGTTTTCTTCTTTGCTTCTCCTCCTTTCAATATGTGTAAACGGCTCACTGGAGGCAAAACTACCTCTAGTTTTATTTCCAGCTGACTTAACCCCATGCTGCTGCTCCCCAGTGCCCAAATCCCTGCATCAAGAAGCACACTCCATCCTTTTCTTTCTTTCTGCTAGGTAGTTCATGAGAGGGAACTGGCTAATGCTGGTCTTGGAAATCTCTACAGAAAATAAGAATTTACCACACGTCTCATTTCAAAATTATTTATAATGTTTAAATATAAGGGTAGATATAAAGAGGTTGTACGAGGAACATAGTTTATTTTTCCAGAGGGACAAAGGATGAAGAGCATGACATCTGGAAAGTTTGGTAATATGAATAAAACCAACTGGAAACAGATGGATAATGGGGAGCTCATCTCCTACTACAAATCTTCCTGTTTTAAGAAAATGCTAAATCTGTTTTTATTACCTGGCAGTATTTTAAAGAGGACTTTCTGTATCTCAGAGGAAGTTGATAATAAGGAAATAAAATTATTCTGTTCTCTGCGGGACCAGGATTTGTTCACCCAGGTGAGTAAAAAGAGTGAAGCCAAATATTTGAAATTCAGCTATTGAACCTCCAGTCTTTAGAGAAAACAAATTGTTATAAAGATGAGAAATGCACAGAAAACATACCATTTACATAACACAAAATCACCTCTATCCTCTTGAGCTGTAAGGCCCAGTTGTACAAATAATTACTCTTATAATAATTTTAAAATAATAATTGCTTTAATAATTAGTATTAGTATCCTATTTAGTCATGTAATTATTAGATTAAAATCCTTGTTCTTCAGAATGAGAACTGAAAATTAATACTAATGGCACCAGTGAAAATGTCAAATTAATAACAACTTGTTGAGGATCGTTTTAAATCAGATAATGTGGTATCTGGAAGTTACAACCAGAAGGTGAGCTAATAGCAACAGCTAAATTATCCTTTTGCCTACCATAGAAGATGCATTCTTATCCAGAAATACTAATTGATGTAGTTAAAACAACAACAACGAAAATGCCTTTGATTTATTTGCTTGATATATAGTGTGCTTAATGCCTTGGTATGTTCTGGAATGTATTACGAATATTTTAGCTGAAGTACACAACTTAAATTTCACTTTGCAACATTCACAAATGAAGGCAAGGCAAAATCAAGGTTTTAAAAAAATGAATTACATATTTGTATTTACTTACATGCACGTGAGGCAGTTTCTCTGTGCATTTGCACAACGGAAGGAAACATAATGAAAATTAGTTTGTAAAGCGTGAGGAATTATCAAAGATGGAATACAGCGATTTTGTGTTTGTGGGACTGAAATTTTCAGTATGTACATACTGAGAAGTGGCCAAACCCAAACAAATTGTTCTCAAACACTGAACACTTCAGCCTGACAGTCATCTGTTTTTGCCTGTTCTTCAGTCCTAAGTTTGCTTACTGCTTAGTATCTGTTAATTGCTATGTAACATCACTGCCATCATCATGTCTTCAGTTCTGTTTCTTAAAAAAAGCACTTTGTCAGCATGGTGTGCCTGCTGTAGCTCTGCTGCCTGTCCATGTATCGGCCTGATTTTTTTTGTAGCGGAGTTTCACAAGTGTAATAAAAGATCGCAGGCTTAGGTGGATGGGGTTTGTGTATCTGTACAGTGAAGTAACACTGTAACTGGAAAGTGCTCAGTAAATCAAACCATATATATTTAAGTATCCTGCAAAGGACAAAATTATGGGAAATACTCTTACAGGCAAGCAGGTCTCTTCTGAAAAATGAAACCTAAGAAGACACCAGATGCTTGCTTTTATTGAATCTATAAAATCCCCTTATGAAATCTGGTTTTATAATTGCAGGTTGTACAGAAGAAATCTGGAAAACACCCGTATGTTTTAAGATTCTAAATATTGTCCTAGTGATCAGGGCATTTAAGATAGGCAGAGGTGAACAGATCTAGCAAGTTTCTGTTTTCCTTTCTCAACCTGATGTATTTTGAAAACACTAATAGTTAACTAAGCTCTAGAGCCCAGAGACATTCTCAGCTTTGCATCAGGAGTGGCTACAGCAGCTCGGGGTGCTGCAGGGAAATGTGGTGCTAGGGCTGCAGGAGTTGGGGGACAGAGCCCTGCCTTGTGTGGAGGCTGGCTGCAGAAGGCCAGTGCTGTTTTGCACCCACTCCTAGGTCAAATGGGATCGTGGTGACAAGAGCTGGTGATTTTCTTGCTTTCTTGGAATTGTATTTTGATGAAGACCGTTGATTAGGGTTTGAGGTTTTGATCTTCTAGGGAAAAAAAAAAAAGATTTCAAAGCACTACTAATTAGTGAAAGTGTTTAATTTGTTCATCCCATCCTTTCTTTCATATTAACAAGGGGATTGGAATGAAAGCTGTATAGCTAATTCCCAGGTGCTTATTTTCTGTGTTTCATCTTGCACAAATAGGTCGAGCACTAGGCTGTGACAGAGTGGTGTTCTTGAGGAAAATAATTATGGGATGTATTGGATAAGGGATTATAAATTGGTGCTGTTAAACACTTGTCCTGCTAGGTAGGACCCTCGTACAGAAAAGCTGGACAAACTGTTGTGACTTACAGAGCACACCATGCCTCACTGTCAGCAGCACCGAGTGTCTTCTAGAAATGAACAGCCCTCAGTTTTAACTCTGCCCTTCAGCTGCAGAAACCCCATGGCCAATAGCTGCTCTAGTGGGCAGTGCCTGAACTGTGACAGACCATCTGTGACAAAAATAACAAGGAACTTTATTCCCCAGCTGAAAGTATACATTGCACTTCTTCACAGAGTATGTAGTGTCGGTGTGACTTTTTTAGGTTCCTGTTTTAGCCCCAAGTGTTGAAATGTTATTGTAGGCTGACAGCTCATTTTGGGCGAGACATTCCTTTGAACTTTGAAGGTGGGTAACCTGTTGCAGCCAAAGTAGGTGCTTGCTGAATCAGGGCCTTGGTTTCTTTCTACTCAACAGCATGGAGAGTTCATGAGTTGGTTTGCCTTGGCACCTTTTCATTAGCAATGTTGTAAGGTTGTAAACAACAGGTGCATGCTGTCATACTTTCCTTCAACAAAAAGAAAACATTACATTTGACAATGAATACATTCTCATATTGTTTTTGTTTTGATTAGTTTCTTTCTAATTGACTGTCATTTTCCCAGTTTTAAGTATCAGCATACTTCTGATATACATATATATCAACTGAACACTATTTCTCTTATGCAAATTTTGTAGATGCCTTATGCTTTAAGAAAAAATAGCACTCAATTTATAAAATCTTTGTGGGCTGAATAAGGTCCATTGCTAGTGATGTCTGAATCCACTCTGATTTCATATAAACATCTTTTTTTTTGACATGTGCCTTTCTCTTAAAAAATGTATCTTAGCTTTGGATGCATCAAGTGGCTGGTGTTTGAGAAGAGACATGTTTGGTATGATTGAATAATTCACATCATTTGCATTGACTTCAGCTCTTGCCCTGCAAACTTTCAGTATGACTCCGGAGTTCCTCTTGCACTGACAGAGAGGAAAAAACAAGCAGTGACTGCTTGCAATGGACTCACCAGTGTTCAGCAGCAGTAATGTGGTTCTGTGTAAAATGTAGCAACTCACTGGTACTGGAATAGAAAGAGGAAGGGAAATCTTGAGCCTACCGCGGGTAAATATGATGTTTAAAGCTAAGATGCTTCTGGTGTTCCTACTGTAAACCAACAGAACTTGACTCTTGCCAGCAAGCAAAATGTTGAAGCCCAGCTCTTTCACCAATTTTACCATCAAAATGCATGCATTGTTAATGCAGAGAGTTGATTCCCATTTCCAGTCTAAAGGGTCACTCTCATAATTGAATCATAGAACACTTTGGGTTGGAAAGAACATTAAAGATCATCGAGTTCCAACCCCCCTGCCATAGACAGGGACACCTTCCACTAGACCAAGTTGCTCAGAGCCCCATCCAACCTGGCCTTGAACACTTCCAGGGATGGGGCATCCACAGCTTCTTTGGGCAGCCTTTTCCAGTGATTGGTATTGAACAAGGACGAAGGGAGGGGAAGGGACTGAAAAAACAGACCTGTGTTTGGAACAGGATCCTATGCTGTGCTGAGATTACATTGTCTGTGAATAGCTTTTTTGGTGAAAGAGAAGTAGGACAAGAAGACCTGAATGCCAAGTGTTAAGGAAAAGATCGGTACCTTGTACAGAACAGGAGCTGTGTGGGAACGCTCAGTCCTTGTGTAAAGATTGCCCCATAGTGCTGGAAGGTCAGGGAGACCTTGGAGTTACCTGCTGCTTCATAAACTGGGGAACGAACAGCGTTTCCTCACACTGGAACTGGCGAAACGTTTTGACATTTCCATTCCCTCTTCTTACCCTAGATGTCTCAGTATAAACTGGATTAAGCAAGGAACAACCAGAAAATAAGACTTAGTGGCAAAGAAGATATCTTAGTGAATACACAGTTTTATGTTTTACTTTGTGGAAGATACTCGGGGAATCCTTTCATGATGCTCTCTGATCTTGCCGTATGTCTGGATGTTGGAAGGTTAAAACACTTAGGAAGAGTGTCCAAAACATAAAACATATACTGGGCTTTGTTCTGTTGCCTGTACTTTGGTGCTTGCCACCTTTGGCAGATACCTGTGCTAATCCATTAGCTGTCCGTGTTGGTGAGTGAGATGTTAATGCAAGTCTGAAGAAAAATTGCCAAGGAAAGGAAAACATTGAAAGAACTCTAAAAATATGTCAAAACCAGTTAGAGTGGTTTTGGGGTTTTATAGTGAAACTGTGGAATGTTTTTAAAAATAAATAATGGAAAACTATGTAAACCAAAATTCTTTCTCAGTATATAATATGGTCATTTTGCTTTGTATTTTCCAGCTTGACAGTATAGTAGCTATGTATTATCTTTTGAAACTCCCCTTTTCATGTTTTTATACAGGCTTTTTATATGAGGTGCTACAGCAATTTTGTACATTTTTGCATCATCTGGAACAGGATGGTCACAGGAGCATTGCTGTTTAGTTTGGGGTATTTCGGTTTGTCTTTTTTTTTTCCCCCCTGGTTGCACAGATGGCTTGCTTTTTAATATTGGGCAAAGCCATTGCAATGATTATATATATATGAGGTTTAAACTCATGCTTCATGAACAGCCTTAATTATTGTATTTACTGATTTGAGGACTTAGAGCATTTTTAACACTAATGTTCCTTTCATGAGCTTTTCAGATTGAATTTTTTTTTAATTTTAAACTAAAACCTTGGAACTTGCTTGCCAGATTCCATTAATTGCACCTCTTGAAATAGGTAGAGAAGATGATGTTTTCTAGAACACAGACTTTGAATTGGTGCTTGCAGACTTCATTATGAACACCTCCCACTGATGCTCTCACATCCAAAAATTAAGACACCACAGCAGAGCAAAATCAGAGCCTTCTTTATAATGGCAACTAGCCTTGGATTTATGTGCTTTATAAATTGCCAATAGCAAATTAATACAATTGACTATTTTTGTATCAAATTAATATAGACTGTATATAGCACTTACTGTGCATATTTAATGGGAAGAAGGAGATTAACGGGCTCTGTAGGTAAGAGTTGCAAGATTCTCTTGAAGTATTTCATCCATTTGACTTGAATTCCTGCTTGTTTTGAATGCTCACCTCTTCTCAGCCTTTTCCCACTGCATGTCCGGAAATTTAAATTTATGGAGTTGTTTGATTTGTTCTGGTTTGGTTTGGTTTTTTTAGTTTGGTTTGGTTGGGTTTTTTTTCCTCTGCAGTTGTTTTGTTTGTTTGTTTGTTTGATTTGTTTTGTCTTTCCTTCCCGAAGAGCAGTTTAGATAAAGATGTATATCATGGCATGCAGAGTTTGTGGGCTCTCATTCCATCTTTGAAAATCAGTTTCTGTTCCAAAAGCAAAAAAGCAAATAGGTGTTTTGTGTTTTTTGAAACCATATTTTACTGTTAAACGAACAGGGCTGCCCTTGAAGCCTGTGCCATTGCAGTGATCCCCTACAGAACGTGGAGCAATTGAGAACTGTGACTCTGCTTCTGTGATTCTTCCTTTGAATGAGCTTGAAGAGGGGGGCTCATGATTCTGTTTTAACCATTTATTATGGCTGAATACTAATGCTTTATGGCCCAAATTGTGCAGCTTGCAGATAGCTTTTCCTTTTGAGATACGCTTTGCATAGAACTGAGTATTAATACTGATAGAAAAAAGTTATTGTTATAATTGGACTCAGCAGTTTATTTGGGAAAAAGAAATGCTTTGTGTTGCAGGTTTCCCAATTTTACCCACAGGCTAAGTCTTGTATATATAATTATGTTTTAGGAGACATTTTAAGTGCTAGTTGAACCTTTAACCTGAGTTTCCTCTGGAATAATTACAGGATGTGAAAATGGCCAAATGAAACGCTTACTCATAGAGATTAATAGAATTAGTTAAGCTACTGTTACCTTATGCTTGATTTATATTGTATGTGTAGGTCGAAACAGGCTGCAATGGCATGTGGGTGTTTTCTTATCTTTTTATACTCACTAAAGTTTTGCCTTATGTTTATTGCTTGCTATGTTATGTGAACTGCTTAAAAAGGCATTTTAGACCACTGGCAGGTAGTTGAATTTCAAAGGCTGGCTCTATTTAAAACAAAACAGTAGTGTTTGAACTTCTATCAGTTTTTTTCTGAAAATAACAGTAATAGAATTGATTCCCTCACCTTCCAAGGAAACAAGTTGAAAAAGAAACCTCTGTGGATTAGTAGTCCAGACATCAAATATATTTTGCAGACATTTGAAACCAAGCCTGAGTCAGCTACAATGGAAGCAGGGAAAAGTAAGAAAAATCATTTTTCTGTCTGCATTGCCAAAATTGCTGGAAAAGGTAAAAATAAAAAGTCTGCAAACATAAGGAGTGGTATAGCAAAAGAAGAGCATTTAATCTTACTTAAAGATTCAAGATTGGTGGTAATTCTAATGTATTTTCAAGTAAAACATTCAGTTAAGAGTGATTTGCCATTTAAAAAAGAGAGTGATATACTGGCTTTGAGGCAACTTGAATTTCATTCTTTGAGGAAAGTGTTGAACAGTTACCATCTTAATTTTCAGAAGCTAAGTCTTTAACAGAAAACTTAAATTCAGAATTAGAGAAAAGCTTGAAATCAGCTTATCTTATTAGATAATACTGTGGGTGGTACCAGGCAGGTTTGTACCAGACTTCACTGGTGTTGAAGGACTTTATGTTGGGCTACTTTCAGTTAATGCTTTGCAGTCCCCCTCCTGCAGCCTCTACCAGTTAAAGCATTTGGGGTTTTCACCCAGGTGAGGAGCAATTTGCGAAGGTGCTACCAAGGAGCAGGAGCTTACCATGGCTCATCTAAAAATCTCAGCGGGTGCCAGCTTAATATATGCATTATTGGTTTTTTAGTTGTTCAACAGAGTCCTATTTTAAGTCAGGTTATGATACTCATCTTCTGTGAAGATCCTGGGAAGGCTTTGGGGCAGTGGACTTGAAACCTCTAAAAAACTGAGCTACAAGTGGAGGAAACTTTTCTCATGGAGTTTTTGTTAGTCAGCAACTTCATTTTGAATCCAAGAGCATTTGGGTGAACCCATTTTACCACTCATGTAAGGTATCTTTAGTGAGCTATTTCACTGCTTTTAAATCCTGTTTTAATTTGGTTTAGAGTTAATGTTTGTTTCAGTGGTTACAGCAGGCAGTGAAAATGAGATTTATTTTTTTTAAAGGTCAGTGAAGTATAAATGCAAAGGATATTAAAAATCAATTATTAAATCAAGATTTCCTTTATTCTCATTCTGTTTGTTTACCTCTCTTTGATGACTTCCCTTTAAAGTATTATACTAATGTAGGAAATTAAAGATTTTCCTTATATACGTTTCTGTATCATCTTGGGTTACAGGATTTCTCATTTCTTTCCTGAAAAACATGCTCAGTAAGTCCACTTAGTATGTATGAAAGATGAGCATCCTCTCTGCATGCAGACAAGTTATTCTTTATAATAATGATTCTTTTATTAATTATACCAAATTTCTTCTAAGGAAGAAATCTGTATTTTGCTCCTTGTGTAGAATGGATATAAAGTGCAGGAATTACAGTACCTCACCAGAGATGCAAGCAGAAATCCTGGAAAAGGGTTGCTAAACGTGGAATCTGAATGCAAATGTTCTGTGGTAAGTGTGGGTTATTTTGCTGAAGGGCGTGTGTGCACGCATCGAGAAATCCTGTGATGGCATGAACAGAGTTTATGGGCACAGCTGTGTGTGTTGAGGCGTGGCCCTTCAGCTGGAAAATGATATGCTAGGATATCTTCGCTTTTATCTTTGTGTCATAATGTCTTTTGTTACTGATGTAATTTTTAAGGAACTTTGAGAAACACAGAGTCGGTGGTTGATGGGAAATCAACTTAGCAAATCATTAACATCAACAAATGAAATAGTAAGAGAAAGGAGAGACTGGAGTATTGAACTATTGACTGTTCTGTGTGTTTAAAAAAGGACATTAGAATACCATGTTTAAAATAGTTGACTAAAACTTCAGAAGCAGTACGTCAGCATAGGCTTTACTGCAAATACACTGTTTATATTGAAATGATGAGAAGGGACACACAAATCCTTGAATGTGCACTTATCAAATGCTGTTCAGAGAGCTTTCAGTATTTATTGGAATGTCAGTGCCTTCTGAAATGTATTGATATATCTACTATATTTTCTAAGATGATGGAATGGTTAAATATTAGCCAGTTGTTGTGCTTTTGGGAATCATGAATTTCTGGAAAATATCCCTCTGCTGTCAAAGGAATGAAGTTCTGTTCTGGGGAATTCATCTGGAAAGAGCATTTCTTCGGGGGCGATGGGGACCATCTGTGGAATTCCAACTACGCAGAAAACCTGGAGCAGAGATGGGCAAAAATACACCAGGATGCAGGCAGTTCTGAGGAGGTCACTGTGGTAACCTTGTTTAGAGGAAAGGTCTGCATACGTGGGCTGACCTTCTGACCCTTAATAATTCAAGAGTAATGTTATACATTCTTCATGCCTATGCAGTATTTCTGTGGCATAAGGCTTCTAACCATTCCCAATCTTCATATGATTTACCAATGCAAATTTACACATATGCAATATATGCACACAGAAACCCTGTGATTCTTAATTTAGTATGCTGCCTATGTAGTTTAAAATAATTCAACTCCAAAGTAGACAAAAGCAAAAGGAAACACACTCCAAGATTCAAATTGCAAATTTCTTTTCTACTGCAGTGAATTAGTAACTTGCTTTGTGCTGCAGTGAGGTGCATTTTTCTGTTTGAACCACAAATTTGGTTTTGTTTGGTTCACAAATGACTTTGTACTCCAGTCTTTTACTGCTGTTGTGAGATTTCATCAAGCAAGCAATGTTTGTTTGCACGTGTGTGTTTGTTTGGTTTTGGCCATCTAGTTTGGAATTCCATGATATGCCTTATTCCAAGTTGCAATGGAAAGCCCTCCCCTTTTTCTCTCCTTCCTTCAAGACAATGAATTCTGTTCCTAAATGGAGAAGATCTGGCTGTCATTTCTCTTGTACCTTATGTAGCAATGTGGTTGTGTCCNTATGTGGTGCTCTTTTTAATGGAAAATGCAGAAATGTGAGTGAAGTTCGAAAACAAGAGACAAATGTTCTTGAAGAGTGTTTAAAAGTCGTAGCACATCGTGTTATAAATATGGAAGGATTTAGAATTTACTCTGATTTTTATGCTGATGTTTTGGGTTTCTTGTTTTTCACTTCATCAGCCCGTAATGATCTGTAATTCTCACTTCTTTGGGTGTTTCTCACTATCTATTTGCATTGTTAGCCTTGTTTAAAAAGGGAGAATAAAAGCTGAAGTTTTGTAACTCTTTTTGGTCGCCTTGTCCCATTATAGTTATTTCTTTCGCATTGGAATGATCATATGCATGGATAATTTTAACGTATTTCACTATTTTCATAATCCTGTTTTTTCAATGGAAGGTTTCAAATTTACAGAGAGCACACCCAGAATTGGATGCTGGATAAATATTTTTCTGTTTTAACAGGCATTCCGTGGTTGTGTCCTACTGTATCAACACCGATTTAGAGATTAATCTGAGAAGATGGGTTCATTAGGACACCATCTCTCTAAAGGGACATTATTGCGTTGACATAAAGTATGTCAAACACCCTTCAAATAGACATATGTGCTTTTGTCATCAGCACCCTATAGTTTTGTGTTCTGTCTTCTGCAGCATGCTTCAGGTGGGTATCAGTACAAATTTCAGGGAACACATCTCCCTCTCCTTTACAGCCTGTGGCTTAGGGCTCCTTTTATCTCTGATGATAGTCTCTATCAGCTCCATGTGGAAAATGTAGCTACACAGGCCCAGCATTTTACCAGTAGTGCCGGCCAGTTTGCGTGTAGAGAGCAAAATAGGTCTTTGGACCCAGTCTAGGCCGGGGAGTGGAACTTAATTTCCAGTTGCTAAGTGTAGGTGGAAGCCACAGTTATATTCTTAATCTCAGTCCTTTGAAATGTATTTTCTGATTCTCCTTTCTAATTTAGGTGCCTCAAAATAATAGTGGTAGCTACTTTAAAGCACATACAGAGATGACTCATAATGTCAACACACGTGATTTTTGTAGTGCCTTTTCTCCTCTACTTTAGAGTTAAAAACAACACTAGAATGTCCCAAGTATTAATTTGATGACTGGCTAGAATACAGCATTCTAATATTGACACGTCCGATAAGTCTCAGTAGAGCCATGTAAACTTAAGGGATATTTATACTGTCACATTTTGTTAGTACTCAGACTTAGTTCAAAATCTTTAAAAGTTGACTTTAAGTGATTACATATGTTTAATTGCTTGGTTTCTTTTCCATGGAGTAACTGGTAATGACTACAATGTCACTGCATTTCTGCTGATAGGGAGGCATTAAGATCCTCTGAAGTTGAGTGGATTATGAATTATATATTGAAGCTGCTTATCAGACTTTTAAATATCAAAGATTTTTGCATTTGAAAAATGAAGATAAGCAAAAACCCTGAACAAACCAACAACCCTCCCCAAAACCTCAGAAACCCCAAAACCAGACTCTCTTACAGTATCAAGCAATGTCATTCCTTGTCTTGGTTGTTTTTGGTTGTGCTCATTAATCCTGGGATAACTCTGACCTAGTCGCATGAATTATGAATTAAACTTTACTCCTTGAGCATCTGATCTGTGGTACTTGTGTGCCATGGAAACAGTGGCAGCAAATACGGGAGCCAAATTCCCCATGTTCCTTATCTTTGCCGTGCCGTTGCAGGGACTTTGCCGACTGGAGGAGCAGAGCTTACTCTGTTCGTCCTAAGGAAATATTTGAGCGTATTATTTCAAAAGTCGGTCAGAAGTATCTTTTTCTGGTGGATTTCAGTTGAAAACACGTGGATCATGTTTCGTACTCTCTGTTTAGATAGGTGCTTGTCATTCTAACAGTGAGCAAAGAAGGCTCAGTGTGTGAAGGCCTGCATGGTGTGGAGCCATAGGGAGGGAGAGGATGTTACGGGGGGATGTGGGAAAGCATGAGCAAGACAAGGGCTGCATTGCATGGGAGATCACCTGTGGTGTTTTTAGTGCCTGCACCTTGGAGAGTCTCTCAGAAGACACTAATTTGCAGCACACAGAAAATAGGAAGCAGTTAGAAATGCATCGAAATAGATGAGTATTCAGTGGATAGCAAAACTGTGTTCTGTAAGAATGTTGTAAGAGAGGGCCTTGTGTTTTTCCTGACAACCTAAACACTGGCAGCCATAGGAAAGCTAGAAAACCTATGGAGGAGAGTTTATCCTTATCTGTGAATTATGTTTAATGTGACAGATTGTAGGCATCTTATCTCTGTGTGCTGCAGTTTCCTTTAGTGTTTGACTGTGTGTGGGGAATATAAGACTGCACAATTACCACTGATTATTGTGGTCACTGGTTACACCTTCCTACTAGAATCTTGTCCTTCCAAGATTCAGTTTTTCATGGATGAAGGTTAGTATCAAGTCAGTGTTTTCCTGAATCTTCTGGTTTTTGGGGTTTTTTGAGAGCTTCTGCTTGCCTTACCAATATGCCACTAGAAAATTGTAAACTTCAAATTGCTCCAATCTCAGTAAAAGTGGTATCTTACGTGATTCTGTTGTATGAAATCATGTAGTCTATTAGGAGGGGAGGAATTTATTTATATTCAGATTAAAATTTTTTTTGTCTACTTGTAATTAGATTGATGTGCCCACTCACTGTCTTGTCTGTACTGCAGTTTTAATTTTCCCTGATAAAACTGGTAGGTACGGACAAGTGCAAATGCGTTGAATTGATTTCTTTCCATCATAATGTTGGGTAATTTGAGAACTGAAGCCACTGTTGAAAACTGACGTCCAGAAGAATTATCTGTGTTTCTACAATCAAACCATATATTTCTTTGTTATACTCACACTTATTACAAAAAAATGCTCATGAACTTTTCTGTACATTTTTTTTTGTGTGTGTCTCATGGAGGCTGCATCAAGTGAAATCTTGTATTCCTCATGCTGTAACACTTTTCTGTAATCTATCTCCCTTAGAAACTTTCTGATGGCACCTATTAATTTTCTCCATAGATTTAAAATACTATGGATGCTGGGTAATGTATTTAATTAGCCCCAAACTTTCTATGTAATCATTCCAATCTGTGCTTCTCTCTCAGCTTTTGCCTGTAAGGCTGACAAATGGCAGGAGGGGGAAAGGGCACTTTCCTGTCAGTGGCTGTGGAGCCTTTGGTCCTTGGGTTGTCAGACTAGTTGCTCCTTCTGAAAGAGCTGTGAAAGAACAATGAAAATACTATTTAGCTTCATTTAAGAAGTTGAAGCAAATATAAGCTGTAGCAAAAATCTTCCTTATCTTATGAAGCAGGACATTTTTATCGTTCCTTTAGTGTTTCCAACTTTTTTATTGTAATAATATCAGTTTACTTGTGAAATCCCAGATTGCATCAGCCAGAGCTAAGTTCAACTTTCTGTCTCTAATCTTGCAGGCTTTAAGAGGAAAGCTAAATTAGCTAAGAATTACAAGTCTTTTCTATGCTGTTTAGAGTAAATGCTAACTGAATTCTCTTCTCATTTTTATGGGCATTGACATCTTTGGTTCTTGTATTGGTTATATACCAATCCTGAGGTCAGGCACACTGATGTCAAATTGCAGCTGTTTTGGCCTGGTAAAGGACAGTGTAAACTGTACTGCTTAATTTTTCAGGTTTCTTTTTTTTTTTTAACTCATTCTCATTTTTTTCTGAGAATAAAATGAATGAAGGTCTTTATATTTTTAACCCAGGCCATAGAGGTAACATATGGTCAAATGGCAGCTGAACCATTTGTCTGCTAGGCAGCTCCTCTAGATCACAATTAGGAAAAATTAAGTTGGTTAAGGAGAAGAGTGAGAAGCATTCTCCAATAGGACAACACGCCTTTTGGAAGCTGGGAGCTTACATGCAGTGTTATGGATAAAGCAGGAAGAGAGACCAGGCTTGTCAGTCTATAGTGAAATATATCACCATTTGTGTATTTAACATTAGCATGGGAAAATTCTTCTCTTAAGGACTCCTTTAAAAATAAGACAGCGAAATCATATGCTTTAAGGCCTCGAATGGAAATTGTTTCAAACAGGAGAGGCTGTGCTGTGATTATTGGAGACATTCACTTGTGGAATGCACCTGCTTGAAACCAATCCCTGGTGTTGGCAGGATGGAGTTGAGAAAAAGAGTAAAAAGGACTAGGAAAATGGTTTCCAGAGATTTTAGAAAACAGGAAAATCATGTGAAAAGATCCCTATGATGTTTTTGCCTGTTGCTGAACATGGCAAAATTGAGGAAGATATGATATTATTGTCCCTTTGTGGAAGCTGAAGGGAAGAAACCGTCATTCTTTACTGACAACCATCCTGTTTAAACTCCTTCAGAAAAAGACTGTGGAAATTGAACAGCTTGCATAAATTGTAAGCTCCCAGTCAGGTCCTCATCCCTCTTTTAACTGTGTGGGAGGACACAGTCAAACAGATATGAATGGCTTCGGATTGGACATGAGGAAAAGGCTGTTCACTGACAGGGCTGTTCACTGGCACAGGTTGGATGCAGGGAGAATGCTGTGGTAGCTCCAGAGCTGTGTGAATGCTCGGAAGAGGCCAGGCGAGGTTGCTCGTGGAGATTTACTAACTTGGGAAAGTTGCTGATGCTGGCAAAAGTTGCTCTGTTAAATGTGTGCTGTTAAAATAATTTGGTGATGGAATACTGATACAGAGTGGATTGAAAATAAGCTGTTAAATCAAACCTTTTCTACCTGTAAGTTTGTGTAAACACCAGACAAACCTCTAGGATGTATAAACACAATTTAACCAAGTATTTCAGAACAGATATGACCTTATATGTACAAATTAATGCATGTGAAAAAGCAGAATCCCTAATATTTGTGCCCTTTTGAAAACATTCAGCAATGAAAAAGGAAGCTTTCAAACTCTCTCCAGTAAATCTTAGGGAGTAAAGACAGTAATTTTTTCTGAATTTTAATACATGTTTAATATTACAGATGTGTGGGAGATTCCAAGATGTCAATGTTAACAGTATTTTTGGGGTCACAGACTCACCATTAGCGGCTGGTCTCTGTTAATTAGAAGCAAAACCAAATGATCGCCACTCACTTCAGTAGGTTTTTTTATACATGACTCTTCACAGAATACAAACAAAATTCATGGAGATTTTCTTTTATCCTGGAAAGAGGGAAATGGTAATGTATACTGTAAATTAACGATGTCATTACGAGCTAGTTGCATATTTAAAATGGAACATCTGATTAGTGCCTCTTAATTACCTGGGTATTTTCTTTAATAACAAACATTAATTTTTCCTTTCAAACACCAGGTTATTAAAACTGTAGAATGACAAACCTCCTGTAGGAACAAGGACAGCTACTTGAACTGGTTTATTATCAGCAAGTCAGTTGTATTTATGCCCTTGTAAAATTTCTAGGTGTTCTTGCACTGTGAAGGAAATGATAAGTATTTGGCCACTGTTTGGGAGAGGAGTGAGCTCAAACCATTCTGTAACTCTTGAACTGGTGTTGATATATGTAAAACTACTTCAGATAAGATAAGCAGTGACATTTATGGTTGGACTCGATTATCTTAAAGGTCTTTTACCAACCTGCATGACTCTATGATTGTAAAGATTTTGGGAAGCTGTCTAAATGAATAATTTCTGCTTCACATTCTAGTGTAATAATGGAGTAGTTGATTAAAGAGCAAATACGGTATGGCTCTGGTCCTCCTTTTCTCCTTCCCTCTCTGCTCTTATGCCTTTTGTCTAACACGTGAAATTTCTTTTCCTCGCAACACAAGCTTTAATACGCTCATTCCAGCAGCCTTCATCATCACCATCCTTCTGCAGCTGTTGTTCCAGCTTCTTTTTCTCTTTTGCATCTGGCCTCTATGATTAATTTTCCAGCCTTGTCTTCAGTCCTCTGCAGCTGACTGAAGCTGCACTTGCTGATATCTACAGTAATGCTTTTATGGGTTACTTCAGAATAAGTGAATCTCAATTTCTCTGCTGCTTATGAGACTGTTGCTCTTACCTTAAGACTTCTAACTTCTGTCGACATAATATCCCATCCTACTTCCATGGAAGGGCTTGAGTTTGTGCATTTGTTACAACTAGGAGGAGTTATGGTCCTTATCTCAGAAGACATGTTAATTATTAGGGGATCCAGAATTATTTTTAGTCACGTGTATCATGTTCTTCTGGGGCCTCTGTTAAGATGAAAAGGAAAACTGTGGTCGAAGAGCGTGTAGTGGGCTGCAATACTGCCATTTTATCTTGGAAGTGGACCTAATACATGCAAGTGTAATTTTTCCTCGTAAAAAATTTTGCTGTCAGTGGGCTGCTTTGCATAAGAGCATTTTCATGTTACTTCTTGAAATGAGGTAGTAAATATATAACTCCTTATGTGCCGTCAGTGGGCTTTTTGCTAGATAGCACTATATTTTTGCCTGAGTATCATGCAAGAATTGGAAGGTCTGTATAATACTGTAATGATTTAAACATTCATTCAGAATACCACTAATCAGTAAAAAAATGTTCTTTGCCCGCAGGGTGGAGTTCATTTCTTTTGTTCCTGAGAGCTGAATAGGAGAAAGGGACATTTCAGCTTTTCTTGATAAAGGTAAGACAGCATCTGTTGATAAGGATAAGACACTGTTCATGATTATGAGCTCATAGAAAGTTTGTCGATGGAGGGTTTGTTTGTTCTGGGCTATTTTTCTCAACTTTTGTGCTTTGTAGTAAGTGCAGCCTGTGATAATGTAACTTGTATTGGGAATGGAATGTGTAACTCTGCCGCAGGTATCAATAAAGGCTCTGAAGATAAGCAAGTACCTGTAGATCAGCATGACAAAGTGGATAGCAATTTGTTCTACTGCTGGTACTTGTGATATTGTCCATGTGCCATTGAACTGGCCTGCCTAAGCTCACTCCATCATGCTTCCACAAACTCAGCAAGGGCTCTTAAAGCCAGAAGACTTTTCTCCATGTCACTTGTCAAAGAAACGTATAGGCTTGCCTGCTGCTACCTTCACTGCTCTGTACTGTTGCGTGAGAGTGCAGGGGTTGATGTGAGGAGAGAAGGATCTTGAGATCTATTTTAATTGAGATAACACCTTCAAAATTAAGCAGCAAATAATTATCCTACTTGTGCTTGTCAGAAGTAGGAGACAGAAAAGGGGATAAAACTCTGGAAGTCTTCTTAGGGACATGCCATCCTCAATGACTCTGCCTTCATGTTGTGCTAAAAGGTCTGAGTTTTTATAGATTTGTGTGTTGAATTAAAGCCTGCAAGAAACATTACTAAGTACAGCATGCAGCTTAGTGTTGAGCTCTTGTGTGCTCTTGTCCTTCTTCCCCCTTGTGACTTGTGAAGCTGTTGTCCATCATTTCAAATGGTTTCATTTTGTGATTTTTATATTTACTCAGCATGTAAAATCTCAAAGGTTAAACTGTTGTTGGAAGAATTCTCAGTCCTGAAAGGAGAAAGAAATTTTCCTGCTGAAGTGATACATTTAGTGAAGGACTTGCAGACTCCTAGTGAAGGAATGTATTAAACTGCTAAAGATGCAGGGTGAAAAATTGCTATGGTAACATACATGAAAAGGTATTAATAATAATTTGCTGATAAATTAATATGACCTGAGCTTAATCTCATTCTGGCAAAATCCATGCTGAAGGAAATGAGAATTTACTGTGTTAGGATCTAATTGAGTATCATTTCTTTTTTCCTTTCTTCCCCCTGCCGCCCCCTTCTTTCCTGCACTGGAGAACTCATGTAAAGTAATAAATAAATTTTAAAAACAAAATAAACTTAAATATTTAAGAGTACCTACAGTGTTAATGTGCTGGTTACAGTCAAATACTTTTCCTCCCACTCTTGGGAGAATCAGTTGCCTGTATAAAGCACAGTTCTCTGGTGAAACAGTGTATTCTTGTATTTTCTGAACCTTGAGCACAAGTATTCCTTCTTAGTTGCTCCATGCTTCTTGTACATCCATTAAGCCTTGCTCAGTGATATATATATATATATATATATATAGGCTGGATTTGGCTTACTGCTTTTCTTTCTCTATTTAGAAAAATAGAGACAGTACATCTGGAGTTTCTGTGGTATGTTCTTCCCATGGTTGCACAAACAAAGCAGCAGCACTTTGCTTGCTTTTTGTTATTTTGTGGGAGTGGAAGAGCTCGGAGTTCACGCTTAAATTTACCAGTATCCAGCAGGATTTAAGGATTGCATTTAATGACAGAAATTCCCAAACAGAATTGGCGGCAGATTCAGTTTCTGGCTGTGTGAATTGGAGTTCGTGTGTAACTGTGGGAGGAACTTGAGCTGTACAGGCAGGCTCAGCTAACAGTGCCACTGAAAGTTAGTTGTAGTTGTTAAGCTCTAATGCTTCCCCGTATCATAATAACTACTTCAGCTTAAATACTTCTGCAGTGGCTGCAGGCTTCATGAAGAAAAATAATGGTAGCTGTTCCCTGCTCCTACCTGCAGTCTGCTCCAAAAGCCCTTAAGTATTAATTTTGCTTAATTTTTAACATGTTATGCTTCCGTATTATACACAGAAAGTTTAGGTCTGTAAATTGGGTGTGAGTGTTGGATGAATGCTTTGAAAACATGCTTAAAAACATGCCAGTGGGCTGCCAGCTCAGGCTGGGAAAACTCAGGTCCTCAGGAGTGGAAGGCCAGAAACTGCCCTTCAACTTTTCTTACATCTTCTCTCCCAGTTATGATGAGAAGTGTAATTTTTTTCACCATAACACAGTTCAAGTTCAAGCCAACAGTCTTCCCCATGTGTTTCTTAATTCCTTCTTCCTTGGCCCTTAAATCAAGAACCGCTTGGGGCAGCAGCACCCTTCATACCTGTCTGGTTTATGATCGAGTGTGTGCATGTTCTGGTCAGTCTTCTCCATGAACAGAGAGCTGTGTCAGAAAGCAAATGCTGTCCCCAGAAATAATATTTGCCTCAAAGGAGCTTGACCTGCTTTGTGATGTTTTTGGAAACAAAATGCAGGAATAAGCGTTATATTGTAAATGAATCGAGGAAAGTAGGGTTGCTGTTTTCCTAAAATAAGAACACAGCTTTAATACTGCTGAAATGTTTGGTTTGCTGGAGGAGGTTAACTTTCCAGGAAGTTGGATGTTGTCTTGACTTGTTTATTTTGGATATTTTCGCTAATTGATTGTAATCTAATTATCCACATACAAAGCCAGGCCTCTGAAAAAGCCAGTAACTATAGTTGGAAAGATTTATTGTTGTTCTTCCATTGAAGGAGGAGAATTGAGCGGTATTTATGTTTTCAGTAGTGTGTAAAGCTGGAAGTGGAGTCAGAGCTGGTGAAGCGTGTGATGTTTTGTGTCTGGGAACTATCTTTCATTAACTGTTCTCATGACTCAGTTTATAGGTGCACGTTACAATTTTGAACAAATATCAACAGAGCAAGTCTGATTTGTGTAGAAAATTTTGCAAGGGGACATTTTGTTACCTTTCTTCTTTCGTATTCTAACAAAATAGTCCGTTCTAGATTACTGGTAAGCCATTTTCAGTTTGGGAAGGTGACTACTCTAAAACATGAGTGCTAGGGAATGCACCTCCTTCTCACATAGTGGCTCATTTTCTTTTGTATCTAAAAGGTGATCAGTGCAGAAGAGGGAGGTTGGGGGAGGAGTGGATGTTGCTGAATGAAGTGGAACGAGTTACTCATTCTTCAGAATAGCCAGAAGGTAAACTCGAGTGCACTTGAAAAACCACACTGGTAAAATACCCCATGTGTAGTTCAGGCTGTTAAATACAATGTTTACTATTGACTCTTTTATTGGGTTAGGGAAAGAATCGACCCCTGAGAACGCCCTGGGAAAAATGTGCCGTGGAGGATGTTAAAAAGTGGCAGTGTAGGCTGTAGGACTTCGTACCCTGCACAGACACCTAAATGTGTGTGGTGTGTCTATTCTGCATAGAGAATACACACACATATGGATATGTTCAATAGGCACCTACACATATATAAATATTCTATAAATAAATATACATGTATTCAAATATAGACATATATGGTTATATGCACACATGTATATGCAGACATATATGTATTAATACACGTGTGTCTAATAAGGACAGGTACAGGTATTGTCAAACTGGGGATGCAGCAAGTGTCATGGAAGGCAGGAAAATGTGCAGGAAGCTTTGTTTTTTTTAGTAGGGGAGGTGTCTTGGTTTGAAAGACAGGTGTCCACCAAAGGAAGGCAGGAGCCTCCCTTGAAATGGAAAAATGTAAACCCCCCTCCCTCCGAATTATTTCTAAGTTTGAAATTAAGGGGGCTCTCAGGCAAAGATGTGGGAATAGGAATAACAGTTCTTTACTAGAAAGGAAAAANAAAAAAAATGGAATAGAATAACCTGTAACCCAGGACAGGAGGAAAAGGGAGTGAAGGGGTTGATGGTATGATTTACTGCTATAACTGGCAAGACTGATGTTTGGGTCAGACTGGGAGTGAGATTCTGTTGAGATATATATTTATATTGCAGAGGGAGAAGAGGTAGAAAAAAAACTATTAAAAAGTCTCTAACATAGAGGAAGGAGAATTTACAGCGCTTGAGAAATGTGGAACAAGTCTGAGACCACAGACTATTCATGGAAAACTTGCTGGTTAAAGTATTAGTTATGATGTGATTAAAAAAAGGACTTGTTCAGGTATTTATGAAAAGATGAAAATAAGGTAAAACAGATTGTGGTGGCAAGGCCAGGGTCACGTAACCTTTGCAGCCTTGAGGAATGAAAGGCAGGATGTAAACACAGAAACTAAACCCACCTTATCTTGGTACAGAAAGTACGATTTGCGTCTCCCCTGTCCTTGGATAAACAGACAAACTGTGGGATGCCTAACAGGAGTTGTTCCAGCCACTGATAGTGAAAACAAACCTATGTCATTAAATGAAATTAATAATTTTCATCACAAATGTACATCTTGTGGATTCATGGAGCTGTAAATCCACTGCTGAAAAGGTGTGGTGTGGCAAGTCCAGAGTAAAAGAAGAGGAATCTGAATAAGATTTTAATTTGCCAGAGTTGCCAGTTGCTGACTGAGATTATTTCAAGTGAATCCTGGCATATTAGTATGAAAATACTGACTACATCAACCAGTGTTGCTTACTAGAATAGCAGCAAACACTTTGGAAATAAGTTGGTTGTTGCAGTTCCCTGGAAGTTATTATCTGCTGTTGTGGCTACCTAATGCACAAAAGTGTAATGTGTTGTGCCAGGGTAGTACAATAGAAGCATTGTGATAATGTGAGAATTTCTCTTCCTGGAAAAACATAATTTAGATCACTGAAATCAGTGGGACTGAGGGACACAACTAAAATGTATCATGTGTTACTCCCCTGAATACTGTTAATTGGACCTTAAATATGTTCCTAGGTATGGTAGTTGGAACTGTAGCGCACCTGTCCATCATATTTGGGACGCTGAGATACTCAGCAACCAAAGTTCTTTTATGTGTTATGGATGAACAACATATTGCAAACTGAAACCATGCATGGAGATAATACATTTTGAAAATCACAGCTCTATGCCTGGAATTGAATTACTTGTGTTATATGTTGCACAACCTGTTGGCACACTGAATTAATGTCTCTGGAGGCCTACAAAAGGAATACTTACTTGGAGAATTAGAAGTCAAAACTAAAGGACTAAGCCTGCTGGAGAGATCAGACTGCTGCACTGAGAAAATCAAAGTCCATGTGTGTGATTTAAACCATGTTTGACATGCCAGGCTTTGGTTTCACCAGGAGACTCACTATGCTATTTGGCTATGTTTTTAAAACCCGCAAGTGTAAATTAGAACGAGCTAATTTTGTAATTATTCCCAATAGACACACAAGTAATTTAGTCTCAAACATGTTTATTTTATAAAGACACAATCATTCAAAAAAGAAGTGCTGAGAAACCACAAGTGGTTTGAGCAATAGAGGCTTAGAGCTTTGGCAAACACACGCATGTTTAAAATGTGGTAGCATTTGTTTAAAAGCCACTGAGTGTTCTGTCTCTTTCTTTGCAGCTTTATGACTGTCCTTAAAGAGTAATACCAAAGAACTGGGGGGTGGAAGAGTTGTTTTGTTTATGGTGGTATTAGTCATTAATTTAGTTTAAATTCCAGGAAAAACCTCAGTTGTTCAGCCTTGAGGAATGAAGAACAAAATCATGCTTGTTTCATATGCTGCTAGAGGAAGGACTGATCCTGAGACTGAATACAGAAGGGGATTAAAAAAAATTTTTTTTTAATCCTAAAACTCAACGGATTGTTCATTCTGAGGAGACAGGGATACCCCTTCAGTAGCTTAAAGAAGCGACTGCCCACGGGGTATAAATATGCCATGGGGAAAGGGCACCATATACAAATATGTTAAAATCCAGATTGTAATATTAGCCTGTATGAAAGTCCTTAAAATGTGGCTAGAAATAGTGAATGTTAATGTTAACTCAGCACTTAATGAGCAAGCTCACTTATGTCATGACTCTCACCAGGACTCGGATTTTTTTTCTTTTGGTGCAACCCAGGAGGAAGAAAATAGTTGACAATGAGAGAAGTGCCCCACAGTCTTTGGGCCTTACACAGTGCATGATATGATGTTATAATTTTTTGTAAAATAGTGTGAATAATAATAATAATACAATTTAGAGGTGGCAGACTGCTCTCAGAAATGCTGGACTTCCTGAGAAGCAATAAGCTTTATTGCACTAAGCTCACAAAGACTAGTTAGTCTTTTGGCTTCTTTTACAAGAAAGATTAAACAAACAACTTTAGAATGGCTGCAATGTGCTGTCAAAGGTGAGTTGTAGCCTGCTTTGCTTCTTTAAGGTGTTGTTTAAATAAATCTGTATTTGCCTCTTTCTAAGAAGTACTTTGTGTTCTGTTTTTGACACAAGTATCAACTTGGAGGGGGAAAAAGGGAGACATTTATTTTATATAGTGCAGATGGCAAAGCTTTTTCTAAACTTTTTGTAAGATTTTTAAATATAGCTAGGTAGCAACCAGACTTTTAACATTTACTATCCTAAATTGTTAGGATCACAAAACTAATCCTACCATGTTTTAGGTTCGGGTTGTCTTGCTTCTGCAAGAGGTTGTTTAGCTGCATCTGAAGCATAATGCTGCTGGAGTTAATATGTAAGTCTCTATTTCTGGATTTTCAAAAAGTCTTCAAAATTCAAGCACCAATTTTTCAATAAAGGTAATAGGACTATAACTTCACACAAACTTTTAAAATTTCAAGCCCTGTGCAAAGCAGGATGGTGTGGTTGGGAAGTCAAAGTGATATGAATTACAAAAAAAATTGTAGTAAATGGTTCTTTTCGATGCCAGACCTTTCTGGCAATTTCCATAAATTTTCAAGTATTAAGTAGATGTGAGTATTTTGTTAATGAGTAAGAAGCTAGAATATTTATTTTAGTCTTTCAGTGTGGAGAAGTCACAGAGATTTAAGGAGTTTTTAGGCTTTATGGAATATCTTAAAATGCAGTTAGGATTTTTCATTGAATTCTAGATAACTTTTCTAACAGCACATGGTGGTTGATTTTGTTAAATATACCAGACTCATAGCTTCAGTGAAAAATTAGATTTTTAACTTGAGTGAAGAAATATTGCCCTGATGAGAAGAGATGTTAGTGGCTTGAAGAAAGCAATTGTTATCAGTATTTATGTCAGATTTCTGCATGAACTTACTTTGTGCGTATCTTCTGCAGTGTTTTAATACTGGTCATCAAGTTTCCAGCACTGTAATTCCAAAACTGTAATTCCAAGCCTTTCTCTGTGGCCAGTGTACAAGGCATTGCTCTCACTGCTTTCTGCTCTAGTAGGTATGCCTTCATATTTACATTTCCCATCACAAAATGTGTGTTTTCAGTTGTTGAGTGCAGCTTTCATGATTTGCCTCTAAAGCTGGAAAACTCTGTGCAGCAAGGGGTTACCTGTGGTAGGTCCTCATTTACCTCCAGCCAAGGCCAGCAGAAAAGGCCCTGATGGCAGTGGGTGGTTCAGCACCACGGGTTGTGTTCTCCCCTAATATGTTACTGTGTGGTTTTTCTGTTAGTTTACGTAGTTGTGTCCTAGGAATGTGTTTTTTGTAGTTTTAGCCATTAAAAAGTTCTGCCTTTCAGTTTTTACAGCAATATGTATGACACACTGTTCTTCTGCAAAGCTTTTAATGTAGATGCACTGTTTTGACACTTTCATCTAAAAACCTTTTTTTTTTTTATACTCAGACATCAAAATCCTCAAATGCCTTCATCTTCAAATTGATACTTGATTTTAAATAGTTACTAAAGTTCAGTACTTCTGTGTTTGCTTTCTCTAATTTTTAATGCTGAAATATTTTATTTACATATTTAATTTTCTGTACATTATTTGCAGCTTGTGTTTTCCTATTTAATTTTGATTTCCTTTTTTATGCCTCTGAGATGTTGCAATTTTTGAGGTTGGATGTTGAGCTTCTCTTTTGGGATTATTGGTTTAGAGAATGGGAATGAATGTTCAATATGGTCTTTGTATCCCTTTGTTATGAAAAGCAGATGTAATGGGTGATTCCTGCTTTTTTTACCTTAATGGCTTTCAGCTGCATCTAGCTGGTTATGTTTGTTATAAATATCATGCACCAGAAGAAAAAAGCTAAGCAATTAATATCACAAAATTGCAACAACAGAAAGTGTCACTTATTTTCTCAAAGTTGAAAGAAACCGATTTCAGTCTCAAGGTTTCTGCAGCAGTGCTTTTTTTTTAATTTCAAGTATACATATCTAAAACACCAACAAACACATGAAACCTTTGAATGCTGTTATTCCACATACATCTCTGGCATTTACACACATGTGAAGAATTGCACTGAATGCTAGCGCTACAAAAGAAAAGAAAGGACCTTAGCAATGTGGTACCATGTGGAAAGAGCCTCAAGGCAGTAAGTAGACATTCCTTTTTTTGTTTCATATAGCTGTGAATTGTGGGAATTCCACTTTCCTTTTTCCATGCCTTTTTTGCATCCTTTTGTGCTTTTAAAACATTTTCACAGATGTAAATATTGCCAGTGAGGCTTTGCATATAAAGACCACCTAGAGAACCCCTTTTATGAGGGTCACAGTATTGACTTGAAAAAAAGAAATTTTTTGATGCCTGAAAGCAAAATAAGTAAATAAAAACATTAGGTAGACCTTTGACATTTTCTAGCTCTGGGGATATAAATATATATATGTACACACACTGTGGGAATTTTTGAAAGAATGCAAAGAAGCCTCAACAAAAAGAGGTGGCAGATATGGAGATTTACAAAATTTTTTTGTTTAACTCCATGAATTATGAAATTACATTTTGGTTTTAAATGCTTATATTCTGCAGATAAAGTTTAAAAAAATCCTCTGACATCCAGAAAGTTTAATTTAGAAGTGCTTTTTTCTCCTAGTTGCATTTAATTATATTTATAGGTATCACATTTATATAAAGTTCAGCAGTGCAAACCAAATTCGCAGTAAAGGCCCTCCATCTGAATGTACAGTCAAAGAACTTTATACCCAGTTTTCCTCCATTAGTGTACGTGTAGTTAAAAGCTACAATTAAAATGTCATCTGAGATAGGTGAGCAATGAATTTGTTTGAGACTGATCTGAGTCCAAAAGATTAACAAAAAAACAAGAAAAAAGGATCCTACAGTACTTCAAACATGATGCCTGCTCCTCTTTGGGTGCCAAAATTACCCTTGAAGACCTCATTTAAAATGATAGAGATTTACGGCACTTATGTGCATAGTCAACGAAGGGAAATGAAAATGTAATTGCAAGCAGTCATCAAAAGCTCAGTCTTTCAGTTAGTTTCAGTTTAAGAAACCAGTTTATTATGAAGTGACATGGTAAAGTTGGCAGGATTTTGTCAAGTCTAAGCTGGAGCTGAATCAGCTGCAGGTAGGAGATAAAAGGCCCAATCCATACCCCGCTGAAGTGAGTTGAAAGCTTCCCAACAGATCTAAGACTTCAAAATTTGCCAAAAGATTTTGATTGTGTGTGATAAGATTTTTTTTTTTTGGTGCATTTCAGTGATCATTAGAAACATTATTCATTTTCATATGTTTAAATGAGAAAAAATGTGTTGTGGAAGTCATTGTGTTGATCCCAGATATTGGTGCCTGAGTCCTGGGAGTTTTGGAGAGTCCTGCTTGTGAGGCTGTGCTCATCAATACTTGTCACTACATCTGCCCCCTGCAGCCCAGCCAAGCCCTGTGGATTTGAACCAGGTCAGATGTGAGAACTTGCTCATGTATTTGTCAGCCTGGCAGAGCACACAATGATGTATTTATAGCTGCCTGGTACCAGCTGCAGGAAGAAGGATGATACCTGATCTGGCATAAAACCTACCAAGATAAAATTACTTTAAAAAAAAATTAAAAATTTATATATGTCAGCAGAATGGTTTGATACCTGCTCTGGGTTTGGGTTTTTTTTTTTTTTGGTCATGAGCTTTCACTGCTTTTTTGGGTACTGAGCATCCAGAAGCTGCATTTGCCATCTCACTGAACCACATATTATGATTATTAATACTGCATATTAATCATTTAATAATATTAAATATTTGATCCATTCTGAAGTAAACTGGCTATTTTCTGAAAGCTAGTAGTTGTCAGGGTATAATTTGTGGAGTTTTTTTTTCCCTGTTACTGAGGGAGAATTTTCCATGACAGGATGTTTTCTCCTCTCCCATCCCCCAGTCTGCCCTACCACACAAAACTTGTGGTTTTCTTTGCTGTGACGTAAACATTTTTCATAACCAGGATTCACGCTATTAAGATAGAATTATTATAATGGGAATTTATTCAGGCATGATATTTCACTGTTTATGTTATCAGCATAACTGATAAAAAAGGATGGTTTTATCCGCCGTGGTGAGCCTGACTTGGGAATATGAGCAAGGTGAATGACAGAAATGCCATAAAACTTGCTACTGGACAGGGAGTCATGGCCTTATTGGAGTAAATGCTTGTGGAACTGCACCCTCAGAGCAGATGATGATGCACTAGTATTTCACATGGGGAAAGTCTTATCAACAAAGGCTTAAAAGTTGTGCCCTTCTAGATATTTGTTAATATTTGCAAAGTTCGATCAACACGTGGGCTTTTGGTAGACATGAAGTTGTTAAAAGTTTGTTAAAGAGGAATGCAGGATAATAGAAATGTACAGTTCAGTTCCAAGAAATGGGATAAATGGGATGATCACCTGGGAGATACATTGAGAAAGGTAATTGGGGTGGGGGG
>VXBT01011428.1:288875-468500 GCA_013400235.1 Oriolus oriolus | reverse complement strand
GGTGGGGGGGGGGGGGGGGGGGGGGAGAAAATTGTGAGAGAGATTGTTTCAATTGCAAGTACATGTGCAGAAATGCTGCTCTTCCATGTATAATCACATTACAGTCCAGGATAAAGTGAATAGAAAAGCCCATGCAGATTTCTGTAAGTGATCCCTGCAACACGAGATGTGGGATCTGAAGAGCTCTGGTGAATGCCAGTCGGGTTTTTCTGAGTTAAAGAAGAAATGACATTTTCACTTCTCGATTTTGTAACACACTACTCTGTTTATGTCAATAAATACAGTGAAAATAATCTGTCAGGAGCTGACATTTGCGTGCAGCTGCAGAAGTGTCAGGAATTTCAGGATACCATCTTGTTTAGCCTCTCAACTTGCAGTTCTGACTCAGGTAATGCATCGCTTATATGTACAAATTTGGCAGCACCCAATAGCCACTGGTGACAATTTTCATCAAAGAAACAGTTGGCAAGCGTGCAGATTTAAAACAATTTGTAGAGCATATTTATGTTGTGGGACCATTTCAATCATGTGGTAATTGCCCAAGAAGGATTTTGCACAACTGCTTTCTTGCAGTTTTCCTGACTGCTGTCCATGAGCAGGAGTCTGGTTACTGGAGAGGTTCTTGCAGGGTCTGTTGACAGTACGGCCACAAGTAGGCAATATAAGTGCTCAGGCAGGAGAATTTGATGAATTAGATAAACCCCATATAAACTAACAAGCATATTCCTTGGCTGTATAAAAGAAGATGACAGTGTTAAGGTCACGTTAAAGCCCTGAATTGTTTAGGAAAGCTTATGTCTTCCAGCTGGGAAACATCACACAGACAGTTCAGAATACACCAAAGTTTTGGCTTAACAGAAACACAGAAAGTCAACTTAGGTAATTTTATCTGCTGTGTTCCCTTGGGCCAGGGCTTTGGAAAGGAGAGTAAGATGTGTCATTAGTCATCGCTGCCTCTTGTGAGCTATTAATTTATTATGCTCTTTTATATCTGCATGTATTTTTGTAAATAGTGCTTAGATTAAAGTTAAGTGTATGCATTTGTAAAAACAGATGGATTGGACTTTCTTTTTCCTCTGAGTAGGGCTGGTACCATTTGTACTCATGTTAAACATCTACGCTTCTCTGCTGTCTGTGAAAGGTTTGGTAAACTTAGAAGCAAGACTAATGGCTGGTGAGAAGAGCAAGTTGTAGAAACTCTGATTCCAGTTTTTCTCACTTTTATTAACAAAGGAGCAGCCCATGTGTGCTAGATAACTTCAGAAACTTGGTAGAACTTCATATACCCACCTCTGTACTTGCAGAGGGCTTTTGGGGATGCTTAAGTGCTCCTCCGTCTCAGGGTTGTGTGTACACAGTCATGAAAGGGTCGTGAGAGAGCTTTGTAAGAACTCCTGAAGGATCTTTCAAAGGCAAAGTGTAAATTTAGCATTGTTGTTTTATTAAATAATCTTTCAGCTATTCCAGCTTTCGATCCTCTTACAGCGGTGCTTTGTGTTGAGGTAAACAGGAACCTTGGAAACATGGTGTGATGCTGCACAATCAGGTTCTTCAAAATCCGTGAATGAAACTGTGCCCTCATTGGAGGGAGCAGAGCTGGGGTGCACACACAGGTGCTGCTTGAGCAGAAGGGGAGCTCAGCTCTTACAAACGACGTTAAGCACAAGCTGCTTAACTGTAAAAGTCTCGGGCAAGTTTGACTTGTCTTTAGGTGAATTAAATACATTCTGTGGCTGGTACAGTTTGATGATGGGTATTTTCTGACTTCATTATGCCATAGGCAGTTGCTGTACTATTTTTAGAGTATTGGATTCAGTAAAAAATGAATTAAGAAGAAGAACTGTGAGGATATATCACTGTGGATTTTGGTATTCAGCAGCTCCAGGCAAGCAAGGCAATGACATAAAATTAGGATGCATGTTTAGTTTAGTGTTTTGGCAAGGTAAAAGGTAGGTTAACAAGGAAAAGATAGGATTAGATAAACTCCTGGTATAATTTCTCTTTTAGTTTCTCATTAGGTTTTGCCACTGGGTATAGTTAACTGTGGCATGACTTTATGCTTTATGTTAAAAGCGGGTGTTGTAATTTGTATTCAGGCTTTGGAGTGAACAGACTTCTGGCAGAGGGAGAGCTCTCTGGAGAGGAGGGATCTTGAAAGGAGAGACCTCAGGAGAAATCAGACCTGCGGAAAACCTGGCCTGTTACTACAACATGACCTTTTCCATGCTGTATCTTGGTTCCTGACTGTAACCCTTGAGATACAGCTTTTTTTGGAGCTTACTTTATGCTCTTTAAATGTCATTTTCTCCATCTTTTGCCTGTCAGAAGTGTACAATGGAGGTTTTTCAGCTTAGCAGTGTCCCAGTTATTCCTGTGGCAGTTCCTTAAGTGGAAGGACAAGAGTTGCTGAGGAAGAAATGAAGCTTTCAGAATGTGTCCCTGGAGATGAAAGGAAGGTGGAAACATAGGCAGGGGTGCTTTGGCACTGCTGGAAGTTGTCGTATGGGTTACCTGAGTCAAACTGTGCACTGGTGTAACAGTTTGGGTGCCCTTCTATGAAAGATGAGATATTTCTGAGTTAACAGAGGTTTTTCACCCTTTCGTAGCTAAAAGAAAAGCTCATTTCAGGGCTGGTTATAACATTGCTACTAAGCATGGTGAAGCTTCTTTATCCAGGACTCTTCCTTCTTCTGGGTGGATTTTTGGGTAAATGGATTATCCCAGTGTTGCCAGCAAGCTTGTTCCATGGTGCAGTGAAGAGAGGAGTATAGTATTTGTACAATGGAGATAACTGTTTCCCCACTCGTACTCCCTGTGGCAAGCCTGCTTCCATGGTGTCTCTCCCATTATGTCTCTCTGTGTCGTTGTAGCTGGCTGAATGTGGGAAATGTGAGGGTTTTCCGTTTGCATTGTCCATGAACAGATGGCCCAGTTGCCAGTGGTTGCTCTTGCTGCTGTTCTGTTCTTCTCAGGTGCCTCTCAGAGAGCATTCCCAGCTGAGAGCCAGCCTTATGTGCTGCTGAGAGGGTAGTGCTCCGAAGCTGGAGAAACCCGAGAAGGAGACACAGCCTTCCTGCAAGTAACAGATGGTTACTGTTTTAAATACAGGCAAGGGGAAAAAAAAAAGGATTGCTATCTGCCATGCAGTGGTGGGAGAGAAGGGAGGGTTTTCCTGAGGGGGGGAAGGTGTGTCTGTGTTGTCTGAAGGGAAAAGAGGTGAAAAGGGAGATGAAAAAGAGAAAAATGGATTTGAGCTTTTTCATATCCTACTTAATCACAGTCATATGTCAGGCTGTTTGAGAAGAGGAGGGAGGGGATGGCTTGTTGAAAAGTGTAGCGTGCTGGAATTCTGCGAGTGAGTTGTGTGGTGAGTCCTGTGGCTTACTGCTGCCCTGATGAATAGAGCCTTTCCAGAGCTGCCAAGCCCGAAGCAAATGTGGTCAGGGATTTATTATGAAATGTACCAAACCTTGGCATGGGGCTAATTGCATATAACAAGAAGCGTGCTGGAAACCCAGACCTGAAAGGTGACAAATGCAGAAAGTATTCTATATCTGACGCTGCTGAAAGAGGTTTTGTGCAAGGGAATGTCTGTATGTCTGTGCTTTTTGCTAATGAGCTCCCAAACATAGCTGCATGTTTTTGTGTTACTAGTTTGGCTAACGTAGATGTAGGTTTCTTGTTTTGGTTATTTCTTTTACAGCCAACAAAGAAAGAGTAATAGCTATATGGCTGTAGTAGCTGAAGTTCTCAGAGCAAGTGCCTGGGTGCTGTCTACAAAGTATCTGAAAGAATAGAGTAGAAGTGTGTGAGCTTGGATGCTAACAAAATACTAAAGCTGAGAGTTTGAAACTTGCCTATCAAAGTTTCAAGAGACTGCAAAAAATAAACTGTAGGCCTTGAAGGGAATCCTCTGTTCAGGATTCTCAGTGGTTGAGTAACAGATTTGTACAGCAAGACTGGAGTCTCTTCAAGTCTAAAAGTTTCTTAGACCTGCTGAATCTCTGTCCTTGTACGTGTAATGTTCATTATCATATTATACAGCATAGACCTGCACCACAGTGACATTTAATCCAATAAAAAGCTTCTTGCTTCCTTTCAGGGCTTCTTCCTGTTCTTCATGTACAGCCATAGCTGCACTTTGAAATCTTGTATTGGTCTTTAGCGTCAGACATAGTTAACCTTTTTCTGTGGCCATGCTGAGACAGAGACTACTGCTTCTGTCTATGAAAGCCATCAAACTGTCCAAATGAGTGTAATTAAAAATCTGAGATACTTCAGGGATGGGCAGGAGAAGAAAAACTGGGGAAAAAAACCCACAAGCAATCAAGGAAACCACAAACAAAAAACCCTGTGGGATGAATTCAGAACTCGATTGACTTGATGTTAACTGATATGAAAACTAATCAGTAGTGGAACATGTAAGAAATAGAAACAAATGCTACAAGATTTTACACTAATATTCTCTTTTTTCAAATTGTAAAATTTCTTGACAATTTTTTTGTTTGGTTGGTTGTTTTTTTGGTTTATTTTTAAGGAGAACGGCTTTTAGGTTGATGTTTTAGCCAAAAAACAAACATAAATCCATTCTGTCACTTTTCTTCATAGGACATCTGCTTCTCAGCATTTTAAAAACTTCCTCATCTAATTATAGGGTCTGAAGAAAACATACTATCTCACTTAATTTTGTCCCTGGATGTGCAAGATTTGCTGTACAGTGAGGTGCTGGGGAGAGACAGACATGCAAAGTTCAAGATCCCTTGTATAGCTTCTTGATGGGCCTGTACAGCCTTCATCTCACATTCCTGTTATGCTGATTGTCAGGAAAGGAGAGATTTGCAAATGAAGCAAAAGAAATCACAAGCAGACAGAAAGTAAGCAGTCTGCACACATTCACTCTTGTTCCAACCAAAGCTTTTATATGGAGTACGCAGTCTAAGGCACTTGGTTCAGTGATTGTGTTAGCCCATAGTAACTTACTGTGCAAATCCTAATACAGGCTTGATAGCATGTGCAGAATAAAATGTTATAAAACTGCCCCAGTGTAGAGATTTTTTTGAGTATGGGAGGGTTATAAGACCTGGCAAAGTTTTTATTATTTAAAACATGCAGTAGGTATCCTGTAACTTAGTTAGATTTATTCCTCTCAAGAACTATTCTTGCTGGCTTTAGCAGCATCACAGAAACACCTTTTTCACTCAGTTGTTCTTGAACCATTTCCTGAATCTGTGAAGCCCAAATAAGACTTGTTTTCTTTGGCATAGAACATATGCACGTTATATTTTACCTTCATTTTCCATGATAAATATCCAAGCTTTTCGTAGAAAGCTAGAAATAGTTTTGATATCAAGATGCTGGTGTAAGTTTTGTAAAGCTACTACCAGTTAGATTTGTACACATAAAAAGTTATATTTGAATGACATTGAGTAAAACAAAAGGAAGGGAAAGGACCACAGTGTCAAAGAATCTCCAGATATTTCTGGAGGGCTTCATCTTCCAGAGTAGAAGTTGTTGATGGCTGCTATCATACTTCCATCTGTGCAAGTTATACTGGCTTTTGTACCCACTGCAACTTCTCTCCATTAATAGCCTGGTCATCCTTCTGTTGAAGCTTAGCTGGAAATTGTGCTGGATTCCAGCAGAGTTGAAGTATGCTGAAAGATGGTGATGAAGGAAGAAAAACAAATGCAACCATAAATCATCTTCATTTGCATAGGCATAATGGTTGCACATCAGACCATAAGTTCTTCTGACCTCTAAAGTGTTCCTTCTTGCTATCTTTCTAGGAGTTCTTCAGAAAAGACATGAGGGGATGCTGAGTCTCTCAGTCCCTCACCTGCTTTCCCTAGAAGAACAGTGGAAAGGGGATATCCAGTAGGATATGAATTGATTTTGAAATCAATTTTTAGCTAAATGTTAGCCGAGTTCACTCCCCTCTTTCCCTTGCCTTAGCATAAGACTTAAGCTTAAGAAGGACTCATAAAAGCTGAGGTTTTTACTCTGAGGACATTCTCTACTTTTGGTGGCTTCTGCTGAGGAAATTATTTTCCTCCTCAGTTCTTGAACCTAATAAGCACTAAAAAAAGAAGCATATACAAGTAATGCCGTGATCCAAGCCAAAAATAATACTGAGCAAGCGTGTTGTCCTAGACAAACTATATCAGAAGAGTAGTTAATAAGTTTATAACTTACAGACAGTGTAAAATGTGTGAGATTCTTTTTACATTTCATCCAACAACCTTCCAGCAATGTCATGGGACAAGTTAATGCCTATCAGGAACATGTAAAGGGGAACATAAAGACTGTAGTAAAGGTAAAATAGGTGTGTGAAGTAGATGGCTCTTGGGTTTGTGCATGAGGCAAAATTTGGGGATATTTTACGTCCTAGCACTGGCTCTGTTCCCTCGATAAGGCTGGAACTGTTACGTCCCTTCCTGGAGTGATACTGTTGCTGCAAGTTCATGGACAATACCAAGTACGTGTGGGACAGTTTGCGCCGAAACCAGATATACCGGCCCAAAACTTTTACCAAGGACAGGTTAGAATGAAAGTGTAGTGACTTAGGCAGTTTTGTGAGCAAGAATTCTGCATTTTTGCAAGTATAGCTATTATTGCTTCATAGCTTAATAATCTTAAACATTAATTTCAGTTGAAAAGTTAATAGCTTTTAAGTTAAGCAACACAAGATTATTCCTTGGCTCTATGTTTATGGACTAGAAGCATAAAAATAAACCTACTGTGAAGTTAAAAGTCCTGGAAAGGTGATTTCTGTTACAAATACCTCCTAAAACCATGTTTTAATCTAAGAGCAAATTACCAACGTCATCTGTGTGAATATTTAATATATTCAGTAATAGACTCATACATGAGACCATGGTTAGAGTAGGCCCATAGGCTGGGCTTGGACAGTGGTCAGGAACTGCTTGTGTCTGTAGCATCTACCTGTAAAATGTGATGCTTATGAGAAATTTTCTGCCTGTGCAGCTGGATCCCAGGCTTCCAGAGAGTTTGACATGAGCTGCTCAGGGACAAGAGGCAGCCAGCTTTCTAAGTGCTGCTGGGGAAAGTTTAATAAAAATAGCCTTGTGGATTTCATCTTACTAAAGTATGTGGACAGGAAAAAAAAAGTTTTAAAAAATAAGTGAACAAACCAAAAACCACAATGCCAAACCCCACATGACTGCTGTTCTAGGATGTGAAAGAAGTGCGTTTGTTTTCTGAAGTTTGGGTTAGAAAATCAGGTGTTTATTTTCATGAGTTTAAATTTCTTTCGAGTGCATTCTCCTAATGATTTCTGCCACTTTAATAATGAATAACATAGACAAAACCAAGCTGCAAAAGTCAAGGCACATGGAACATGGCGTTTTCCTTTGCTTCTCCCAGACGGGGAGGTGCTGTGTAGTTGTCACCTGAGGGGTCAAGGGCCTCGTGCAGTGGCCTTAGACACATGGTGAAATTCCCTTGGGCTTCAGTGAGGCACACTAACCGTGCTTAAAACATCAGAACCGTGTGCCTTGTTATTCAGCGTGTTGTCATACGTACTTAGAAATTTAAAGTACATTGTTGTAAGTGGTACTTGAAACAGCTTCCTTGCTCTGTGGGGCACGTGCTGAGCGATGAGCAGAAGCCACAGATCTCATCAGCTGGCTGAAGTCTTTTTGTGTTGATTAAATCTGTACTTCTAGCTCTCCTGGCTGAGTAAGCAGAGTTGTGACAGGGCATGTGAAAACAGGGATTGCTTTGCTTTTTCTTATTGTTGATCGTTCGTGCTGATGCACTGCCTAGAGCAGCTGTCCAAGGACCTCCTTGCTGCACTGTTTGGGATTCTTTACAGTACAAAGGGAAACCATGGGCTCTGCCCTGAAGAGGTCCTAGGAATCCCACTTCTTTACTCTCTCTGTAGGGCTGTGAGTGATGTGCAAGTACACAGCTAACCGCAGACTGCCAGGTTGTACTTCTCTCTGTTTGTGGGGAGAAGCTGGGTGAAGTTCAGTGACCTATGTTAGAATCAGTCAGATAAATACTGGCTAATTCACTACAAACATAACTTCAGCTAAAAATGGGAGTTGTTGGCTGGTTTTGCCTAGATGCCAAGTGATGATGCTGTAGCAAAAACTGCCATGCCAGTAGAGTTGAATTTAGATGCAGTTAACCATTTCTGTCTTCCTTCTCCAGCTAGGATAAATAGTTAAGGTTTGAAGCGTGCGGCAGTGGCAGTTTACAGCCAGATGTTTAACCACTGCTGCTGAGGAGAATGGCAGGTTGTTACTACGGGGGCTGGCTGGAGAGGGGCTCACGGGGGTGGGAAGGAGGCCAGGGGTTAGAAATAACCTGCTGGTGGGGATCATTAGAGCCTTTATGTAAACATGGCTGGAATGAAAACAAGGTGGGTTGTTTTTTTTCTTTCCTTTGGAGGCCTGTATGGCATCCAAGCACAACATTGCAGGCTGAGCTGCACGCTCCCTTTCAGAAAGGCACCACAGTGCAGGAGATCGGGTCCACGGGTCTGATTCAGTGCTGGCTTTGTGCATGGCGGCCACTCTCTACATCACTTGTATTTTTGCAGTGGGGCTATAAAGGGTGGAAAAAAAATAGAAAAAGGATAGTGATCATGGAGGGGGGAAATACCTGGTATGACAGCAGTGAATTGGAGTGACTATTTTTAATTGAAATGATAGTGCCTTAGGTGTACTAGCAAGTAATAATAAATATACTTAAGGTCTTTTCAATTTCTGAAAAAAACCCCTCTTAAAATAGAGCCATCCTCTCTTCTTAATCTGAAAAGAAATTTAAATCAGTATTATTACTCTGCTTTTGTTTTAGAAAGAGTAGTATTTATTCATCTCCATGTTGAGCAGGAGCTTGCATGCTTATATGTCTTGTATAGAAAACTGTATAGCAGCATGTCATTTTAGGAAATTTAAAGTTTTTTGACTTATGCAGTTCTTGCATGAAGTATACATGGAGTTATAGACTTTTTTGTTTGAGGATGTTCATTTCATCTTCGTGGGCCAGCACCTTCATAAACATGTGCCCCATGTAGGAGGCTTGTTGCAGAAGTGCTGTGTGGTGCCAGCACACACTTGTTTCCAGGAAACCCTACCCAGAAAGGCAGAAGCTCCTGCACTTCACTGTACAAAATGTCAATTCCCAGGACAGTGCAGGGTCAGACTGTGCAGTCCTTTTACCTCTTGTTGTACCATGCTGTTAAAGGCCATGGCAATCCTGGCCAGAGGTTCTCTCTCTCTCTCAGCTATTCTGTTTTGAGTTGGGCGAGGTTGCTGGTGGGCCTGGTACACAGCTTTGTAGGATGTTCATGTCCATGCATCTTGCACTGATCCTGCCATTGTTTCAGATGGATATGACTCCTTATACAAGTGCTCCACTGACCTGGGAAGACTCAGCGTGAGTTACAGGTCTACACAGAAGGATCGACTTACAGATCAGCCCTCATTTCATTCTCTTGATCTTTTGGGGCTTTTTCCCTTTTTTTGGTTTGGTTGTTTTGGTTTTTATGTGGGTTTTTGTTTGTTTGTGGGGTTTTTTTGTAGGGGTGAATGTAGGCAGAAGAAAAAGCAGAGGTTTCAGCAGCCTGAGAATCTAAGTCCTTTCACAGATGGTGGGGCGGGGGATGAATGCCACGCCTTGCTTTGCCTCAGTGAAAGAGGAAGTCCAAAGAGGTTTAAACACGGTGGGCTTAGGCCAGTTCCCTCATCAGCATTAAAACCTGAGGGGCCCATGGCATGTTACACCTGCTGCTCAGCCAAGAGACACTGGAGGGCTTTTCCCCACTGGAGATCTGGGAACTAAAGAGGCCTTCAAAGTAGGGAAATGTGTTTTTAGAGGGAAGAGCAAAACTCAGAAGGGTGAGGGGCCTTTGCTTGGAGCACTGTATTTTCCTAGGCTGAGGGTAGATAGGGAGTGAGGACCACAGTGGTGGTCCACGCAAGAGAGGCTGAAAGGGACACCTTAATAGAGAGCCTGAACTGTGGAGCTGGAGGTATCCGAAGGGACCAAAGCCTGTGTATACAGCTGAATTACTAGTGTAGCTTCCTGGAGCATCTGCTCTAATACCTGTTCTAATGTTGCAACAACTATAATAAGCTTTAGTATGTTTTAGAGAAGGTTAAACAGGTTAGTGAAAAATAAGAAAATCTTTCTTTCTGTTTTTACCTGCCAGTGAATCTAAGCTAATTATAATGATCAATGTCAATTAGAAACAGACCTTGTTCCATTTAGTGTTTAAATACTAAATGGAGAGTATCACACAGAATTGTGATGTACTAATCACGTACAGAAATTACTTGGTAAATGAGATGTGATATGCAGCTTGTATTTCAAAATACACGGGTTCACAAAATGCCACTGGTGACACTGTTATACACTTAAACAACTTTATTGAGGATTAAGAAACACTGACCAGTTGAAAAAGGTGAAAAGCCCCATTTTTGGTTACTGTCTTTTCTAAGGAGTTATTAACATATTGGTTTTGCTCATGTTTGAAGGAAACAAAATTTCAGCTGCTGTAACCACATTAGGTCAGTGGCCAGTTTCTCAGGACTGCTGCTATTGGCATGTGCTCTTGAAAGCTTATGAAGAGAGAAGAGAGCTTGATGCAATTATTACATTTAATGAACAAAATCTTCCTGGGCTTTTGTGCACACAGTAGATTGTTGAGAACTATATGAAATCTGTGAGAGATGTGAGAAACAGGTCGTATGGCCTAAAATCAGAGCCACTCTTACAGAATTAGTTTGCTTTTCCTCCAGAGATTAACACTTAGCAATTCTGGGCTAGATTTCAAGAAGGGTGAACTCTAACCTGTGCATTTTCCCTTCGCTTGTTTTTCTTAACCTGAAAACAGCTTTAAGAGTGTTTGCAATAAAATGCCAGGAAAAATAAAACGAAATTAAATAATCCATTTCCAAGCTTTGGGAACTACTCTTTTCAGCTTATAAAGAAAGCTAAAAATACCTCCTACACTCAACAGGCATTTGAAGGCTTGCTCAAGCTGAGCTTGTTCTCTATCAGATGTGCCCAGGTATTTTCTGCTTCAGGTGCATGCTCCTGTAGAGCTGCCCTTGCCCTCCCCAGTGAGTTTGTGCATGTGTAGCACTTGTGGAACCTGGGTTAGCAAATATGCTTCTGTTTGCTGTATAGGACCGGCGAGCTCCAGGCTTCTGCTCTTCTCTCCTTCCATCTCTGTCCAGGAAGAAGACTTGGTCCCAGTGCAAGTATGATTCATATTTACCACCCAAAGGGTTTTTTTTCTTTTTACTTCTGAGATATGGAGCATAAAACTTACAGCACAAAGACTGTTACAGTAATACCTAAGTGAGAAGAAAGTAAGGAAGGCCTCAGGAAGTGTACCTCGAGATGCTGCACTGTCAAAATTTGGACGCACATGGACTCTCATTGAGCTGAAGGCTAGTGGGATGGTAGCTGGGCGTGGTTTTGTAATGAGATCTGTATGTGCATTTTAATATGAATATTGTTGATTTATGCTTTTAAAACTACACAAACCACTCCTAGGCCTGAGGTCATGAAAGGCTGGACCAGAAGTCAACCCCAGGTCCAGAGATATCCAGGCTTGGACACTCAGGCAGTCAGGGGCTCTACATGTATTTCACCACACTTTTGCTACAGATTTGATGCAGTTTTTGGTTATTTTTTGGTAAAAGTAGCAATGAAGTGATTTAAAAGCTGTCAGTTGGCCATACATTTTAAGCAGTTGTTCTTGGTTCCCCATCTTTCTGTCTCGGCTGTTGAGGTGGTGCATACAATTTGTATCTGATACCAAGTGTTTTGAGATGCTGCATGTGCTGAGAAAAGGCATGTATCTTAACATGCTGCTGCTGCCCAAAGGCTAGGAAACACAGTAAACATACACATGCAGGTTTTCAAATGGCTCATTTTAGTTGTTGCTTGCGGAGAGATTCCTGTGGCTCTAAAGATTTACAGTTTCCTGTTCATTTGTGTTGTCTTCTCTTGTCAATGCCAAGCCAGATTTTTTTTTTTTTTAAGGTGTGGTTTTGTTCTTTAATCAGCCTAAAGTGTTTATTTTTCTACAACGCACAAACTCGTAGTGCATAAGAACTTGAAATTGGGTAGAAGATCATGTAAGCTACCTTGAGGTTAATTTTTCTGCTTTTTTATTACCCTCTCTGCGAGGACTCTGATTCTGGCATCCTGGACATACTGGATAGACAAGCAAGGACAAAAATCACTTTAGATCTTTCCGCTTACGAATGTAGCTTTCTTTCAGTTGACCTAATATAAAATTGATGCTTTATTTTTGTATAGTTTCAAGATCAGTAAGCTCCCAGAAGTAAAATGCATATAAGGGAAACCACTACAAAACAAACTGATGTCCATATCCACACCTTCTGAATACCTTTATCTCAGTCTTTCATCTCTTGGGCTCAAAACTGGAATTCAGCTCCTAGCTTGGTCTTGCCTGCCTCTTAGGTAACTTTCTTTTCGCTGAAATCCCAGAACTGCAAAAGTTAGTGTCTGATTCAGCAGGTTTCTGACTATGTGAATACCAGCTTAGCGTTGTAAAGTAACAGTGCAATAATTAAAGTAAGTTGTACTGCTCATTTGGATTTTACATTTGAAAAAGTAAAAATTTTGACTGAAATTCGCATTTGAAGAATGCTCCCTGCCCCGAGGCATTAACTATTGAAGTAGCTGGATATACAGGTTGTCCATCATGAAGCTGAAGATTCTTAAGGAACTGGAAGAATGAAAAATATAAGCTGCTAAAGTTTTCAGGGGACTGTGGAATAGAAAGCTTTATAAGTTTTAATTTATCTGAATTGATTTTCTTAGATTTAGAGTTAATTTTTAAATCCAGAGGAAATCTAAATAAACCCAAGGCAAGTTAACAATACTTGTCTGAAATGTGCCCTAATCTCGTCTGGTTTAGTTGGAAAGCACTTTTGTGGCTCATTTGCCTTTAAGTCAGTAATACATACATGCATGTTAGCTGGACTTAGTAGCATTTTTCCTTTGGGCAATAAGAATGAGTCAAAAGAAATGTTTCCTAAAACTATGAGCAACTGAAAAAAGTTGAATTGGATAGGAAGCTAGCATGTCTTCAATTAGAAGAATCTGTTTTCTTTTTATTTTTCTCTGTCTTAGAATATGTAATTCTTTTCAACCTTCATTCTTAGTATGAATCATACTGCACTCCATAGAGAATCCTGTTTGCTTCTTGATAATAACTTGTAGAAGCATGAAAAATACCTTTAGACCATTAGGAGAACAGGGTTCCATGCCCAGCAGCAGTTTAGATGCTGAGGATACCACACCTGGATACTGGTCCACAGCTACTTTTTGGTGGCAAAGATCAGTTTCTGCCTCATTTCCTCCAGGTGTGGGTGCTCATTCTTACTATGGAGCTGCTCCAGTAATGGAGGCAGCTCTGCTGGTGGCATGGAGCCAAGGGTTGGGTGATGGGCAGGAGGTGGGATGGGGCAGGATGCTCCTCAGCTCCATTTTCTCCCTGCAAACCTAGACCTGTGTCTGAACTGTTGTCAATATGGATTGCTCACAGACGTATCTTGAAGTCTTTTAGTGCGCTTTTAGCTTAAAAGATAGCAATTCTTCTAAATTGGAAAAATGCAGCATTCCAAAGACAGCAAGTGAGGTAAGGTTCTGTCTGAAATTGGTGCCCACCAGAGAATGGCAACTCACAATCTCCCGGGTGTCGTGCTCTCCTTTTCCAGTGTTTCGAGTTAGTGACTTGTGCTGTAGCGGATACGTGACTTCAAACACTTGCTACAGGCACTTTTCTTTCTGCCTTGGTGTGCTGTGTCTGGTCATATGGGAACAAACTGGGCATGAGACTTCTCATCTGGACAGGTCTGTGAGGAAGGTGTGTAGGGACAATATTTGCAAGTGCTGTAGTTAACAGGGCTGGCACTGAGCCAGCTTTCCTTAACTGGGTCTTGGGTGGCAGAGAGCTGTTTTTAACTTAGGACAGTTAGGATACGGTTCTAAGCATTTTTACCAACTACATCTACTCTCCCCTACTCCCAAATTTTGATTAAAAAAAGGAATTTGTGTTATAATTTAACCTCTGACTGGCCTCTCTTCTTTTAAAACTATTTAATTGGTTATGTACAGGCAAAAATTTACTTGGAATCTTCTTCTTTTTTAAACAATTACTTCACTGGGAAGTGTGGTGTTGTGCAGGGTCTCTGACACCCCTCTGTCCCGAAGAGGTTTTTTTGTTTTCAAGGAGGAGCAGCTTTTTAACAGATGTTGTAGTAAGAGCAAGACTTCTTCAGCATTGTGGGCTGTCTTGTTTGAGAAGGGTACTCGTTTAATGAAGGAATAATTTCATGGATAGCTGCATCAATGGGCAGATGTTATAAAATTTTAAAAGATAATCTGTACATGCTTAGTACATCACAATTAATGTTGCAGGGCTTGAGACTATTATTGTCTCCCTAGAGGTAGTATTAATTAAGAGGCTAAACTCAAGAACAAGGTCAGACATTATTTCCACTTGGAGAACTTGTTAGAATAAATTGGTTTTTTGTTAGAATTTGTCTTTTATTCATGTATCTTGGTAAGCATATTAAGTTAAAAGTGGCTTGTGAACAGCAAAGCATCTAAATCTTTTTTCCTGTGTTTTTTTGTGAGCAATGGTTGTCTTTGGAGAATGTACTAAACACTTGGACTGCAGTAAAATTAAATACAAAAGGATAGCCAGTTGTATTCTGTGTATTATTAGCAAGGTCAATTCATGCTGGTATTTCTCTTACTACAAGAACTGTTTTGCCACTTTTGTGTTATTTCTTCCCCATGCTTTCATTTCCCTGGACTCCACTGGCATTCATTCAGTATATTTGCTTAAGGGAAGACAGTTTTAGCAGCATGGCTTTCACCTGCCCTTGTCTTACAGCCCAGTTTTGGCCTTTGGAACCTAAATCAAATGGATTGTGTTCCCTAAAATTGGATGATTTCTGCTACCTTCTGAAGGATTCAGTGGATAAATAAATTCAAAGGTATTAGTAGATTACAGTTCTGCCAAATGTTGAGCACCTTTTGTGAGGAACTCTGTGCCTTCAAATCTCTTGACATTTACAACAATTAAATTGGTTAAGTCTTTCCTGAACAGCATGCCAGAAGAATATATTTATAATATACGTATAAAGTGTATAGAGATATCACTACTTGCAGATAATCAGAAAAGCTGGCTTCTGGCTTTTTTCTTGTAGAGCTTTCCACTTGTAGCTAATTTTAAAAATAAGAAAAAATGAATCTTGGCTTTTTCTTTTTCTCTCAGAAATTAAGAATGAATGGTATTTTCTTCAGGTTTTCCTGGATCATTTAGTCTTTACAGAATTAAGATGCAAAAGATTTAGTAATAGCAGGAAGACTTGTCCACAGAAACAGACTTTGCAGACTTCTTGGTGTTCACTTGTGGCTGTAATTTTTTCATTGTTTTCAGATTTCCATAATATTTTGTTTTCCTATAGAAACATCTGTCCCCATATTTCATAAGTTTGGCAGATTTTGCACTGGGAACCATTTATTTTGATGCAAACATCATAACCTAAGTGTTTAAAATGATGAATTTTGTTAAAACAATATGTAGGAAACAGTTGCTCAGAGCAGGAGGTCCTGTTTAACATGTAAATTATAAACGGAGAGGTCTCTTTTCTGCTCCAGTTTTTTCCTCAAACATATTTAATCCACAAGATTAGCAGGTGAAAATGAATTCTTTGTACATTGCTGAAACTTGAGAGCACTATCAAGGAGTGCAATTATCCTGTGTTTTGTCAGTACCATGAATTCAACAATATTTGATAATACAAAACTGCTTTCTGCAAAGCATTTTTATTTTATCCTCTTCATCTTTAGTGTTTCCTCTCAAGAGATTTCAGGTTTGGATGTGTATTGTTTCTTATGATTTATGCCAAAGCACAAAAACACTACTTGAAGTTTTGGACCAGGGAAATCCTGTAGTGCAGCTAAGCTGAAAGTCAGTTCCATGGTGTGCTCATCTGACGGGGGAACATTGATAGAGTGGACAAGGTGGCTTTTGTAAGGCTCAGTTTGTGTGAGCTGCCATGACAGTGAGTGAGCAAACCTCAGCTGGGCACAGAGCGTGCTGAGACAACCAGTGAATGAGTTTCTAGGTTGGAGACTTTTTGTTGAGAGATGATACAGGACAAGCACAGCTGCCTTTCAGGTATGTAATCCTTGGGCCATCCTAAAGCTAATTGAGATGTTATTTGGAGGAGTGTAATCATAAATCAGAACTTTTACTTGAGATCAATGCCAGTTTCATGTATGTCCTGAATTTATCATCAATGCACACCATGATTTTTTGTCCTCTGGTTTTCCTTAGGTTGATTGTCTTCCAGAATGACATTGTCCTGCTGCCAGTCCTGGCCAAAGCACTGTTACTATATGACACTTTATGCAGACTGTTGACCAAGTTCATACAGAAAACTTTGAGTATGTTTATAAAGAAACATATTGTCTGGGTTCTGTGTGAACCTTTAAGACTGCAAAGCAGTCTGTATTAAAAAAAAAAAAAAAGCAGGTTATTACTAAATTCAGGGAGTGAAAATAAATATTCCATCTGCTAAAAAGGCTGGTGTATGCATAAAGATGGTGTTTTCACAAAAGCAGTAATTTTGCTCTTCAGTGAATCAGGTCAGATGCTGATAGTAATTACAAGCACCTCATATTTAGTGAACTGTCATATACAGAGGTAAAAGTGGACCATGAAGAAATGGCTTTATATTGCTTGCTCAGTAAAAGTTATGACATGAAGGATTGAAGTGATGTAGTTGTAGGCCACCCAAGTTATTCAAAATCAAAACCACTTTTCAAGATACCTGCACAGGCAGTGTTTTCCTCCAACTGGGATACCAAGTGATACCAGCTCATCTGAGTTTATTTGGTTTTCAGAAATAATTTTCTCACTCTTCATGTATTTATTCCTTATAGACTCTCTTCATTACTAGCTGTGTCAGAGTTAGTAGTAGATTATGTCTGCATCACACCAGCTGGAAGGGATTTGGCATTTTGCTTTGTGCAGGGCAAAAGTCCCACATTTAAGTGCGGCTTCATTGACACTGCAGCTTTTCTGTATTTTTTGGCAGTAGATATTTGTTTCAGTGGTTAGTGATGAGGATGTTACTCTTGTCCTAGAAGATGAAATTTTTCTGGAACTTCTGAGAGCATTTCCAGCACCCGATGCAGGCAGTGCTGTTGAACAAACAGAAGCACAGCAAGATTTGTTTTATTGAGACACTTGCCTGGCAAGCTGTTTATCCTGTATGTGATCCAACAGGCATTGTACAAACTTCGACAAGCCCTGTGTGGTTTTGATTGAGGGGAAAGCAGTGAAGCGCCCTAGCAATTCTGCTCTGACCTTCCTACTTAATCTGGTTGAACAATTTGTTCCTACAGCTAAACTTCTTGAGCCATGCAATATTTTATTTCTGATCTTTTTCTAGCTAGTACTGGCCTTTCTATCAGTTTACACTGCCACCTATCTTCCTGTCTGGTTTTGAGGTCTTCCCCTGCTGTGTTTTTTTACTTATCAATACTGCTCCTTTCCAAGCTGTATTTCCAGCCTGTGAGTATGTAAAGGAATTGAGTAAACTCTCATTTCAGTGCTTGCTCATTTGCAAAGGTAATCCACTTTGCCTGAGACTTGCTTGCTTTTGCTGAGCATATGATTAAATTTGACTTGGATATCTTCCCTGAGATCAACTGCTCATTTTAGCTGTTGTTTTTTCCCTAAGTGTCTTGGGGATTTTCATTGTTGCTGACTTTTTTTCCCCCCTTCCCCTGGCTTCATATCACTCATGTGCTACCAAAGCAAACTTGACATTCGAGTAGGATAATGTTATCAGTTTCATGTTGTACTGTACTGGGCACATCTACTTCATTCTCCTTCTATCAGCGGCAGCAAGTCAAGCAGTTAGTACGTATTCGAGAATTCGCTGTAAATGAAAGAGAAGAATGGTGTGCATTTTCCTCATTTATTAGTATAAGTAAAACCTTTTCACTGTTGAGGCAACATTAATGTTGGCTTTCTTTGGTAAAGATTAAAAATACAGCTGTTGCCTAAAGTTGTTATCTTTTAACTTCAAGACCATTGGAGATTTTTCTTCTTTTTTTTTTTTTTCTTTTGTGTCATTTGTACAATCAAAGCAAGTAAGACAGAAGAGTTTGTTGAAAAAGTTGTTTGATCTTCCTGCATGTCACAGACCATCACACTTCTTGCACTTACCCTGTTTTAAGACAATAAATGGTATGTGATTATTGAAAATTTGTACCTTGCCATTATATGTATTCTGGAAAGGTTTTTGATACTTTATCTCTTGATATCAAGAGTTGAAGAATTCAACATTCCTGGCCTTGATAATTTAGACCACTGAGTAATCAACCTTTCTGGAACATCTGTCCCTAGCTGAGGAGTTTTTTTATACCTTCATCAGCTGAAATAAGGTTGGTGTTTTCTTCCAATGGAGGCACTTGGGAAACTGAAATAAAATCTGTTTCTAGAACTTCTGTAAGTTAAATAATTTGGACTTTTAGTTGCTTACTATAAATTGTTGTTGTGTTCTCTCTGACTTTAAGGTGTCGTTTAAAGATGAAACACAAATTTCTAAGTTGATTTTTATGTCAGTAGTGCTGTGCAGCGGCTTGCTTGATGCAGATGTTACTGATAGAGCCTGGATCTACATTGGTGATGAGTCTCAAATCAACCAGTCTTTGGAATAGGTGCTTATTAGGTCTTTTTAGCATCAACTTTTTTGATCCAAATTTTGGATAGGACAAAGTGAAATGGGACAGAAATATTGATGTTCTCAATTTGTAAACCCGTATTTAATCTGATAGATTTGCTATACTCATCAGAGGATGAAACCAACTTTGTTTCCCTAGATCTATTTCACATAAATCCATGATCTGTGGCATTAATGTAAGAACCGTTCATTGTTTCTGTAGCAGTTGAATCCCCTGAAGATATTTCCTGGACAACTGTTATGCCACGTGCTGTCAGTGCCTGGCTATTCCCAGTGAGAAGTGACCAAGTGGTACCTCATTTTCCTGTGGTAGCAATGTGTCCTCTTGATTTTCTGGTACATTGTACAAGACTATCACTGTGTGATGAGAATGGTCACTTCTGTCTTTATGTAACCTGTGAGTTAGAAACTAAATTAATGCCTTAATGTTGTTGTTAGATCATGTCCATCTTGTAATGTTGATAACCACTGTGCCAAATACCCTTGAAAGACTGTAGCATTACTAAGCATGTTCTGTTTCTTATCTTTAGCTTCACTATTTTTAGACTTGCTGTAACTCATCTAAGCCCCACACAGAAATCAAGAGAATCAAGAGTGTTTGGTGTCCCTGCTCTGGATGTCTAACACTTGTCCCTGTGTTTCCTGCACAGGAATGGAATCAGGCCCCTACATCCCGGCCTGTGTGTCCTCCTGGTCATCTGCATCTTGGTCAGTTGGGAGAAGGAAGGAGCTGTAACTGTAACATGAAGCACCCTTCCTCCCTTCCACAGCCAACTAAACTTCTCTCCAATTTGCACACTCCCTTTCCGCAAACATTCTAACTTTCCACACATGTAGCAGTCCTACAGAAGTTGGTGTAGTTAGTGAAGTTGGTTCTCTCATTTTATTCTGTTGACTTTTAAAATCCTCTTTCATGTGACCTTCTGACAGTCCTAGCAGCTGACCCAAGCCTTCTGCCAGTAAACCATGTTGCCACAGGACCTTTTCTCTGTAAGGCTTCAGCTGTGTCTCTCTTTTGCCAGGTGCCAGAAGATCAAATTCCTAATTTGCAAGCACCCGGTAACACAGAGTAATTTAGAAGGGGTAGCAGTGGCTGTCAAGGAGTATCTTAGGAAACAGAAGTTTTTACCAGGTCGTGTGGGAACAAAGTTCACGCGGGTACAGGTTTTGCAATTACAGAAAATGGCGATAGTCTATTTCAAGAAAAACAAAGGTTTTGCATATTTGAACACTTGTCAGTGTGTTTTCTTTTTGACAGCATGACAGTTTGTCAGTCCCCTTTTCTGCAGTGCTAAAATTCTAGGCATAGAAATTTTGCCTTCTGATGTAGCTTAAGGAAATCTTTGAAGTAAGGTACATTAGCATATAAACTTTGGAACTCTTTGGTTGTTCTTGGATAGGGATAATAAATGTTTGTTCAGGTGCCTTGTCTTAGGAAGTGAGTATTTTCTGCCTTGTCACAATACATTAACTATTGTGCTGTATTTTCATTAAAACACTTGTCATATTTTTTAAACCTGGGCTTATTTCTAATTTCTGTTCCTCCAAATTATAAATTTTGAATGTTCTTTTGATCTTGCCTGCTTCAAGTCAGAATGAAAGTGTTCCTTGCTTGTATATTAATGTCTCCCTCCCTTGGGGGATTCCTCTCTGCTTGGCAGAGAACATGGAACTGGATCAATCATCTGTCACTTAACAGTGTTAAAGATTCCATGGCCTTTATCTCTTACCAATTCTGATAAAATGCTTGTTCCGGTTGCATGCAAGCATCCGGGTTTGATAGCTGGTGTCTAACGAGTCATGTTTTTGTAGGGCTGGCCATATGGCTTGTACCTGGGCAGTGAATCTGAAACACTCTAAATATTGTGAATTTACTTTGTGTTGATGAACTGTGCACTTGTTTGGTGTGTATGCAATAGATTTGATATGTAGATTTTTAAAAATTATTAATTACACATACATAAGCTATCTGTGTAGTGATTGTGCATAAAGTAAGGTGCAAGAGCTGTTCTCTGGGACAAATGGATATTTTGTGTTGGAAGGAAAAAAAAGGGGTTTTGGAAAATGAGAACGCACTTAAAATAGCTGGAATATATGATAATCTTGAATTTTATAAGCAGAAAGGTTATGAACTGAATGATACTGTATGCCAGCAGAAGTTTTAAAAGTACATTTTCTCAGAGCATTTGCTAGGGAGAGTTGATATTTCCTACATATTTTATGTGTGGTTTTATATAGGATTTACTTTTGGGTTTTAGTAAGATTAAGTAGCACTGGGAAAAATCCTTGTTAGAATGGTCCATAATAGGAAGTCTGTAGGATGTGTGCACAGGCCAGAGGGACTCATCATTTGCTTTTTTTGGTCCTTTTGCATTTAAGTGCTCATTTGCAATATTGCATTAATGTAGGGGTTTGGAGTGAATTATAAAAGGAGTAGATAACAGCTTGCTTTGGCTGTAAAGTTGCACTCTCATTTTTTTGGCAGTAGGTAAAAGGGCTGATTAGGAGAATGTATTTCCTGTATTTTCAAATATAAACCAGATACTCAGTCATGAAAAAGTCATTCATTGTTTTCCAAAAACTTTTTTTTTTGCCAATGTGAAATTGTAGTTTGGGTGGAAAACTGGGAAATGTGTTAGTCCTTATGCACAAAACAAGCATCAAGAAAAAGTGATTGTATTATTTTTTTCCCCCTCCTTCACTTGCTCCCTGGATTCTGATTGTTTCTGGCTTTAAACAGATGAGATCCCCCAATGACCATATTAATGCTTTCAGTCCTTCAAAGCAGGAGTTAAAGTGCAATTGCTGTACATGAATACCAAAAATACTTCAGTTCAAGCAGTGTTTTTGATGGTGCAGATTTCACACCATTTTTAGAAACGAAGATACAATGTACAGCTGTGGGTGGTCCATATTCTGATTGTTGGTGCTTGCAATTTTTAAGGTCTTCCTTTTGAATACTTAAATTGTTGTTCCTATTTAGATGTGAAAGATCAGGGGTTTTCCAGATCCAGTGTGTAAAGACTTATTTCTGGCGGTGTTCTTCTCTTGACCCACTTAGAGCCACTGCTGTGTTTTCCTCTGGTGGCTGTCATGACTTTGAGTAGTTTGGAGAAGAACTTTGGTAAACAGGCAAAATATACATTCTCAGGATAGTCCCATTCTGCCAGATATGTTGTGCTGAGGAGTTTTATAAGGGAGTTTTGGATGATGTGGTAGGTAAAGTGTCGTAAGCAGAGGCTTACATATCCATGGAATCTCTGCTTTTTAATGAGGCTCCTTGAAGCAGAAGTGCCTTGATGTTCCGTGTCGTCCTGGAGCCTCTTTTCCAGGCTGGTGTCCCGATTATCCGGTGTAGCTGGCCAGCACTGTACGGCAGAGCAGCTGCCCCCACGTCACTGCGGTCCAGGAGCACTGGAGAAAAGTGAGAGTCAGAGGCGCTTGATAACCACAGGCAGAGCTGCTGGATTCATCCCCATTCATACCTCTGTAATGATCTTCAGAACGGGGGTCCTACCTTCCTGTCTCTTTGGGAATGACAAATACTTTGCACTGCGGGTGACATTGGCAGAAATCTGCAAAGATTTTGCTTTAAGGGAGAGGTCATTACATTTGTTCTTAATGGAGGAGGTAGAGAAAGCCCCTGAGTGTTACGCACCTCCTCGAGACAGCCTCGGGCTGCCTTCCACCTAGAGGGAGTTGAAACTGATAGTGCTTTATCTAAGAATAACTCATGCCAGGGACGTTAAATGGTACTATCCCAGCAGCAGGCATGTGTCCCTGTTAGATTCATGTTGCACATGCAGCTTGCTCGGCAGGCCTGTCTTCCTGCTAGACCTGTAGCTGGCCTCTGATGGTTTAACACACAAAAGAAGCAGAGAAAAAAAGTGTGACAGATCATCATCATATCAGTGTTTGCTCTGTGAACTGCGACTCGATGATGCAAACCTTCTTATGGAAAACAACATCCCAAAAGTTCGTGGTGAGGTCTGGGGCTGCAGGAGCCTGTGCACTCAGGCCCTGGTGTCTTATGGGAGCTGAAATCTTTATTCCGGTGTACACGGCTCCTCGAAACTTTTTCCAGCACAAGCCTGCTGTTTCCATTAAAGGATTTTATGGGGCTACCTGTACATCATATCTTGCACAGCTTACCATTTTGGCTCTTAAAAGTGGCTTTGAATACAATGCCAAGGCCCCCCAGTAGCAGCTTTACAGGCTGCTGGCGAGCTGGGAAGCCGCAGTTGGCTGTCCCTGTGCTAGCAGAGCCCCCTCACTGGCTTTTCCAGCTAAAAAGATGAAGCATCTGTTCTGTCTAGTGTAATTAGACACAACTTCCTTCCTGAATAAAGCAGGGAGCTCTGCAAAGTGCTACAAGCTCTTGTTCCAGAAGTGCCTCTTTCAAAGGAAAAATGGGTTCTTATCTAATGCCAATGTCTAATCCCCCTCTGTACCTTCTCAGTGCCTGTGTAAAGGACTTCGACATGGGCCCTAAAAATGAAAAAAAAGCTTCATCAACAAGGTAGTTTCTGTTTCTTTCAGAAGCCCTGGCATAAAATTACTTTTTCTTGCTTTCAGTTGTGCAAAGTTGCTAAAAAGCCATGAAACTAAATATTTTTGTGGAGAAATCTGACACTCATTGTCCATACATTGGCTTCCATATGAGCGCTGCTGAAGGGATCTCCTAAAGTCATTAGTGCTCCTGGATCATTAGATCTGGAATAACATGCTCAGAACCTTTTTGCCATTATTTTAAAGACTCAGGTAGATGCTGCAGCCCATAGCAGGTGATGGCAGCTCAGAGGCAAGATGCTCGCAGGCAGCAGCCTTAATTCCACTGTGCCTGCCTGCAGGGACAGTCTGTATCCCAAGTTTTGTCCCAGGCACTTGCAGGATGCTGTTGAAGTGCTAAGTGACCTCTGGCAGCCTTAAAGACAAATCCAGCTCCTTTTAAGCTGGATATAAGGGCAGGGGTGTCCTGCTCGAACATTGCCACTTAGAAGAAACCTTTTAAGAGACACATATTGACACATAATGCAGCTTGGCCTGTTTTTCTGTGTAAGTTATTTCAGCGCACAGGGAAAACAAGTGTGTAAAACCTCAGCATCCTATTGCATAGTAATTTTAAAAGTGTTGAAAGGATATATACCAACAACTGATTAATCAGGTACTTAAAGCACAGCATAGCTTGGAGTTTTCTACCAGTGATGGGGACTGAATAATATGCATTTTTGTTCAGAAGGCTAAATGTTAAAATAGGGAAATAAAACTCAATGACATACAAATACACATTTTTTTTTTCCCGTCAAGAAACACAGAGCTAAAATCCATCTCCTTGGTAAACCCCATTTAAAGACTAGAACACTGAGGAAACAAACACTAGATAAGTTTTTAATATAACAACAACATTGTCTGGCTTTTTTAAAGGAAGGAAGACACCTTAGAGATTCTATCCAGGCAAGAAACATATGAGAGAGACTTCCTAAACGAGAAGTGTGGTGCTCTGTTTAACTTAGGTCTGAAGATGAAAAGCTTCAAGGAGACAGGAGAAGTTGAGTAGAAACAATTCTAGATCTAAACAAGCTTCATCACTAAAGAATATTTGAAAATTAATTGTAGAGTTTTGAAGATTCTGCCAAGGTAAATTCTTTTCAGTGTAATTAATAAAGAAGGAAGGAAGTGTTCAGTTGTTTGATGCTCACAATCTGCTGGTGTTGTATTTCTATTTTATGGGAATTTTCTACTTCACGTTGCTGTGGTTAATACTTGGAGGGAGGAAAATATCGAACATAAAAGTCAGCATTGAATGGGAAGGGGTGAACTTAAGAATAGTGCTGGAATGCATGGGGATCCTTTCAAATGGAAAAAAGTGGGAAAAGCCAGGCAGGACTCGGTGGTTTGATTTAGACCCAATGCTGTGTTTTGAGTAGTTTGCCCATCACAAACTGGTCCATAATGGTCTCTGCTTTTGGTTACTGCTTGTTCTCTAGACCAGAAGAGCATGTCATAGCATGCTTCCAGATGTGACTTCCCAGGCTCAAAACACTTCAGTGAGTCATAAAGCAGGGTGTCAGTAGCCACGTTTTTCACGATTGTTATGTTCAGGCCAGAGCCTGGAGAGGAGGGTGTAAAAGGCTGCTCCATGGTTGGATTGCAAAACTGTTGGCTCCAGGTTCTCGTGAAGTCTGTGTATGAATATGGCTGGAGCCTGAAATCTTGCAGCTCTGTCATGTCTACGTGTTTTCCAACTTCTTTTTTACACAACGACTACAGGGAACACCAGCCAACACGTGGCTTGTGTTATTTTTGAATTATTATTGTTAGGGTTCTGCATGTTGGCTAATGTGTTATTGCTGTGGTGTATCACAGAAATAAAATGTGGCCTTATTTTGACAGGGAAATGTATGTTACGATTTCCTTGTGATATATTGCCCTGCCTTGTTGGTTTGATATTTTCCATTAATGTGAAAGAGCAGAGTGGAATAAGGGAGCAGAAGAGATGTTCGTCTGCCATGAATTTTCCCTCTCATTGAAAGGCTCTCATGTCCTCTACCAGTTAGTCACCTTCCCTGTACTGCATGATGTGCTGCCCACTCAGAGTTTAGCTGGCAGTTCACACGCAGTTTGTTCCCCTGCAAAATCCCTGCAAGCAAAGCAGCTCCACCAGTCTTCCCAGGCTGCCCTGTGGGTCCCTTGGTTGCCAGGCTTGAGAAACTGGAGCGTGTTCTTCTGGATTTAGCCAGAATATAAAGATTTAGGCATTTTCAAGTAAGTGTGATCCTGCCTATTTTTGGATTAAGTAGTTTATATAGATTGCTTCTGATTGTTTTGGGGTTTTTTGTCATGATTTTTGATGTGTAAGCACTCAAATTTTATGTTCACTGCCAGGTTGGCTGAGGTTTAATGATGCAGGTAATTTATGGGCTTTACTAGAGATGGAGATTTATGGAAGGAAAAATTTATGCAATTAGATACATTAGTGTATTTCTATTTAACTTTTAGAGTAATTAACTTTAGAAGTTATTTGAACAGTTGGTAAAAGTTTTATGATGATATGGCTGTATTATGATTTTCCAGTCAGTTTCACTTTCACTGCATTGTTTTGTTTGCCTGGCTGATCACTTACTGGTCTGATTTTATTCAGTAGGAACAGCAATGATTATAGACATTAATTTCCTATGAAGAGCATATGTTACTATGTTAAAAACAAAACTCCTCAAAAATAGTCTTGTGAAAATTCCTCTTTGAATAAGAAATTTGAACAGCTGATCTTGATAGGTCATAGAGAGCAAATGTATTACTTAGGGGACGGGATGCCAACATTTTATTTCAACGTCACAGGAGTGTCTCATGCGGAATAATCCTCAAGATCTGACCGGGACTGCTCATGTCGTAGCATTAGACGAGAAGCACACACCATTGCCACTCTGAGGCTGAGGTTTTAGATGGTATTTGGAGTTGTGTTTCAGGGAACAGGTGGACGTAATGATGACAATTAGAATGCCTTTGATGCCGCATTTAGCAAGTGCTCTTTTACTAAAGTGGGCAGATCAAACAACAGGAAGCAGTTCCCTGACTTGTAATACGAAGCTTGGCTTTGCAGCCAGCGCTGTGTCCGAAAATCTGCCTCTCTTTTGCAGGAAGCAACTACACTGTTGCTTTCCCTGCTGCCCTATTTCCCCTGGTTTCCCTACTGGGTTTGCTCGTCTGCGCAAGTTTAATGCAGGAGACACACACGGAACCAAGTCAGTTCTTTGTCACCTGAGGTACATCTCTACCACACAGCTGGAAGAGCCTGAGAGCCTCCTGCCCCTCCTAGGAAGCTTACACTGTGGCTGTGCTCAGGGCAAGCAAAGTGACTTCCCAAATTAGGGAATTCTGGCTATGAATTGGGGGCTATTGCATTTTTGTCCCCATGAGTGATTTGCTCCAAAACCCTGATGGTTCCCACTATAAATGTAACCAGATGGCACCTGGTGGCCCTGAGCTGCAGAATTTTGCCAAGCACATCTGTCAGAGACAGCAGAAGTGTAACATATGTTCCCACTGGTCTTTCAGTGGTGGCTTTCATTGTCTCAGCTGACATTTAACAAAGACCATTCTAATCATCCTCCATTTAGTTTGGTGGCTAATAAACACATCAGCTTCACAAAAACTATGTTTGGTTGTAGTCAACCTTCTCTAAGACACTGAAAAGTAAGGACATGCTGCTGGTCCAACCGATTGACTGTTGTCTAGTTAACAACTACACTCCTGCAGTTGTCAAAAACAGTAAATCTGTGCTATAGACCTGAGTCCCTCAGTTATATGCCTTTAAAACAGGGACCCACATGGGAGGTGTCTCTTGCTTCCGCTGACTTGTCATTTGCTATCTTTTGCCACATTCTGTGCTGTAAATCTAACTTACAGAAAGAGAGATGAGAGGTTCTGTAAACTGACTCTGTAAACTGAATGGAAAGATTGGTTCCATATGTAATACTTTATTTCTTTTGTGTTTCTTGTGACTAAGAAAAGTATGGTAGAGGACATAGGAAATGCTCCTGAGTTGGGTACATGTGGATGAGCTGATGTTTGTAGTGACTTGGAGTTGTGAACATAAGCTGGTATGTGCTATTCAAGCGTGCATCTAGCAGTTCTGTCTTTTTTTTCATGCTTTTTGTATTGCATGTGTTTAGCATATCATGTTTTGAGGTTTCATGGTTGAGGTGCAGCTTTGGAGTTCTGTAATGTGACTTGTTACGTATTCGGAACAACAAGAGTCGGGTTTTGCATTTTTATTTTTTTTCTGATGTAGAAAGGCATCTGCCAATTAGACTGAAACTTTCAGGGATCCCCTGCTGTTATTTCTCAGCCATGAACACCTTGTTAAATTTTATTCAAAGTCAGTGCTCCATGTTGAGTTGCTGGAATACTGAATTGTTCTTTCCACTGGGACTTGCTTGATTTGAGTGAAGAGACCGTAGCTCCTTGCCAGTGTACCAGTGACTTGTGGTTGTAAGCAAGAGGGAATAGTGCAGGAGCTACCAGCAAGCAGCAACTTGGCACATCACATTATTCATGCATTCTCTAGTGGCTGCTTTTTTAAATCCTTCTGTCATCCAGGAGGATGTACACAGGCATTTCACAAATAGTAACATGTATAAACCCACTGAAGTGATTATTAGGCAGTGCATATTCATGTGACTGCTATGAAGCTTTTAATGCAGGGGGGCTGGACTAAATGACCTTTAAAAGGTCTCTTCTTACATAAACTGTTCTATGATTCTGTAGTGTTAGGTGCACATATTTGTAATATTTGAATAGTAGAAAATATATTCTCTGCATTTTAATAGCTTATTAGCTATTAAAATTCTCTGGTATTTTATAGAGTATATTTTATATACTCTGGGTATATTTGTTCTATTTTCCATTGGCATGTGGGTAAACATACTGTGTGGGTGTTCCTCTGGAAGGAGCAAATATAAAGAAATTCCTCTTTCATTTATGTAGATAAATCACTGTTTTCACATTAGTGGGTGGAAGGGAAAAGGCTAAAAATATTTTTTGCCCATAAATTTTATTTCAGTTAGCACAAGCACTATTGTATATGATCCCTTAATTTATGTGTGTGGCAAACTCAAAGGTGAGATGACCCAGATCTGATTGCAATCTTGTATCAGTGTAAAGCAGATGGACAGCAGCAGCTCCCCAGGCAGCCACAGTGCTCTTGTCGGTGGAAGTCAGCCTGAGATCAGAATCTGAAACATTTACATATTCTAGATAAGAAGGTGAAACTTTATATTTCGTGTCGCTAGTTTTGAAGGAACTGTAAAGGAAACCACGTCTTAGCTGGGTTTCGATTTGTTGTGTTTTCTGCTGTCTCTTTTTCTTGTGCTGTGAAGTACAAGGGAAAACTAAGCTAAGACATTATTGTACAATAAAAGGCTATCTGGTACCTAGGAGCAGGAAAGGGAAACTACTCTGCACAGTCCGTCCATTACTAGTGGGATGTACAACTGCAATAAATTATTGCAGGGTACCTCAGCTACTCTCTGAGCAAGAAAAATTTCTGAACTGAGCTGGCAACAGTGGTTTTTATGATGAAGAGTTCTCCTCTGTGTTTGGGATAGACAATAAGTAAACTACTGTGATGAAATGTTGTCCTTTTTGCCCTTTTCAGGATCCTGGTTTATTGCAGTGGAGCACTGGCATAAACTTGTGCCACATAGGCATTTTTTCAGATGTCGCTGAATAAAAATAGCTTCAAATTGCCAAGTGGCTGCTGGGATAGGAACATGAATTTCATCCATCTTTTTATTTAAGGTTAAATTAAAGCAAGACAAAGAGAAAAGCTGCCAAGGTCTTTTTTAAAACAAACAACAAACAGAATCACACAAAAAAGTGTGTTGTGAATGTTAGGCTGCTTAAAAAAAAAAAAAAAGCCTTTGCTTTGCTCTGGTGGGTATCCTCAACCTGAAGTCCAGAAGTACTAGATTTTCTTTCCAAACAGAAGGTCCCTTCTGAATGTGGATGAGGAATAGGACAAATCAATTAGCCAGAATAAATAATAAAATGTTGCTTGAAGGCATAAGGCAAGGCTTCAGTCCAACATTACTTTAAAGTAATGCAAACTTTAAAAGGAAGATAAACCAATACAAAAGTACCGCAGCTGATTTGGACACCAGATTATAAGGCATGTATGGTTGCAAACAAATAACTGAAACTATAGGCTTCTATTTCCCTTGCATGAATACAATGAGATAGTGTTTCTTCCTTTCAGGAGAGAAGTGAACATTGTTTCTCAAAAATGTCTTGTGTGTCATTTATTCCTATTGTATGGGGGTTTTTGGGCGTTGGGTGGGGGGTTAAGCTATGTCATTTATAAGCGTCTTTGTGGAATTGTTTTCCACGCCATAGAAACAAAGGTCTTCACTTGAGTCTCAAACTGGAATTCTTACATTGCACATTTGAGCAACTTTATCTGTCATTTAGTTTAATGGAAAGTTTGCATGGAAAATTTTAGTTATTTTATAGAGGATACTGAAGAGCTTTTTTTTTTTTTTGTCATGTAGGTTATTTCTACATTTAACTTCTGGCACTCCATTGCTGTGGATCTTATTAATGTTGTGTTACTCGAATTTTTCAGATTTCCATATAAACTATATATTTTTTATTGCAAATGGTTAAGGTTTGGTTTTGTATTGATGGACTGTATGAAACCTTCCAAATGTGGGAATATATGTTTGTAAAATATTACTGAACAAACTGTTGTAATCTCCCTGTCTTCTTCCTACAAGCATTCTCCAGTTTTATCAGAGGTAACAAAAAGATCATGCTAAGAGAATTTGAGCTAGTTGAGACCACATTTCTAGGTTTGTGTTTGATTTTGGTCATGTTGAATTAGAAGCAGAAACTCGCTCAGTGAAGGAAGGTAGTGCCTGGGTCCAGATGTTGTGCTTTCCTCCCATACCAGCCTAGGCCTCTGGGGCAGCGATCCCCCTTGAAAATGAGACTTGGACAAAGTGCAAACTCCTTATTTCCTGAAATCTCATTGTTTAGGCCAACAAACAGGCAGGTCAATGTGCAGGTTGCAGAACTGAAACTGAACACCACCTCAGTTTCCCTGGGTCAATGAAGTGTAATTTGAGGCTTGTGGTTGCCTGTCCAGCTTGGAGAACCAGCACAGAGAACAAAGGCTCAACGCCGGGGCCTTCAGATATTTGAGCAGTGAAATAGTGTTGCTGCTGTTCTCTTCTGCTGGCTTTTGGCTCAGGGCTGTGCTGTTTAGGTAGGCTAGGCATAATTTTTTTGTGATGGTTATGCCAGCAAATTCTCCTAGAAGACAGGCAGCTTATGCTGGCCCTAGGTATGTTAGTTGAAGAAGAAAAACAAAACACCAACAAAACAAAACCCCAAACCAGGAAAGAAAAAATTATTTGAGTTCTGCAGATGTTCACTTAAACTGTTTCTTACAACAAAGGTTCTTGGTCTGACTCTGTCAGTCTCTCTGTAAAATCAAGTCAGCAAAGAGCCCTCAGTGAACAATAAATGAAAAACTTGGCCCGAGTCTGGCACTAGATGCAGATTAAAGAACAGTAGATGTAACTGGCTGTGATACCTAGTGGTATTTTCAGCAACTTGTATGAAAGGTTAAAGCCCATAGCTTCTGTAGGAGATGGTGCACACACACATGTGGGCTGTCTTGATGGGAATGTTTTTGTAGTGTGGCTGCTGCTTTTTGGATAGGGAGCCTTTTTTGGTCAGTAGAAACTCAGGCTCATAGTGTTTTGTTTAGCTGCAGTTCAGGGTGTTAATTTATAATTAGGCTTCCCTGAGTGTTCCATGGGATGTAATCAGATCTGTACTTTTAGGGAGTATGTGTTTTTTGTGTGTTTTTACTGAGGAGCTCATTAGAAGTTGATGGGAGCTGAGTGCATCTCGGCCCAGTCATGCACCTCTTCCTAAAGCACCTAATTCAATTGATTTGGGGTGTTTAGTGACAAGAAATACAGTGTCAGCAGGACCTTAATTATTTAATCTATCTAACCACAGCATGAGTGTTATGACTAATGCATGGAGGTAGATAAAAACTCTTACATCTCCATGTCTGAGCAGGAACACTGGGAAAGGAAAAAGGTACTTTTTATTAGTATGTATATGCAATATTGTATAATTGCTGTCTGATATGCCACATAAAATATGTGCCACACCATGAAAATAGTTAGAATTTCATCTGTCTGTGCTCAAGTGTGACTGAACTCTAATACTTATGTTAAATGTACAATATCATATGTAATTGATATATTTTTCTGCTCTGTTGCAGATTATACCATCTTACTTAAACTGTGAGACAAGAATACTTCTTGAAAATTAAGAGTTCTACAGGTAAGAACTGAGTTAAGTAATTTTCTTTTTATAAAGACCATTGTTATTAATAAGCACCATCATAAAGTAAACACAGCAGTGTTTACTCTTCATGAACTACACTTTAAAAAGCTGCAGAAAAATCACTTGAGATGCTCACGGTGATACAAGCAGGATATTTGAGAAAGACAGATGTCTTTCTCAGGTTTGAATGATGTTAGTATTTCGAATGCTTAGTACCTAGGATGTCTGTCAGGAAGGGGTTTGTAAAGAATTGTCTTCTGACAGAAAAATGGAAGCCAGTTGAGAAAGTGGCTGGAGGTAATGGGCACACTGACACCAGGTGTTGGCAGTGTAACTCTGGTGCAGGCTGCTTGTCATTGTCTGTCTCATATTTTCGGATAAGCATTGGGAGACCTAAACTTGTGTTCAGGAAATGTCCCTAGGCCTCTTGGGGTTATTGCTGAATAATAGCGTGCCCAGCAAGTTGCCATTCTTTAACTGATGTCTCCCCTGGGGTAAACAAGAAGTACATCTGCAGAGCAAAAAATCAGCAGCTCTGTGTTTAAACAGTCTGTTAAAACTCCTGCCTTGTGCTTAAGAAAAAAGGATTTGAGTCTTTTCAGGAGGATTGTTGAAAAATTAAATAATTACTCTGTTCATAATGGGAAAACTCCCACTTTGCTGGAGATGGTGTTGTAAAGCCTTATAGTCAGAGCTAACATAAAACCAAAATGGGCAGTTTTACCTTATCACATACTGGGGGGGAGTTGTGCATTTTTTTGCTTCTAATGCAGACTGATACAATGCAGGGAAGCAGTTCACTTGACCCCAAGTAAAGGAGAGAGAAATATCTGATAGATGCTTACAAAACATATGAGGATGTCCTTTAAGTTATGAATGGTCAATCCACTTTTCCAGGCCACTGAAAACTTTGTGAGCTGCTTAATCTACAGAGCCCTCTCCATCCTTTCAGTTTCTTCCTTTTGTATACATCTATTTCATCTTAGAGCTTATAAACACAATACAGGAAGTTGTTGAAACTGGAGAATTAAACATTTTTCCATACGCAGATAGCGCTTCCTGACTGCACCATATTCTACTACCTTGCCTCAGTATCATAAAGAGCCTCAAGTTGAGAAATTGTGTTGAAGTTCCTTTGGGTTTACATTCTTGGAACTTTTCCTAGAGCAATTTCACGACTTAATTTGCATTTGGTGTTAGAAAATTTATAAGACTCTGGTGCTTTGTTACTTATACCTAGATTTTGAAAGGAAAAAGAATGAATGCCTGTTAAGTTTAAAATAAAGTTGTAGCCTTTTCTTATAAAAATGGATGTGCTAACATTGAAATGCCGGTAAGTTGCATGGAGGTATTAAAAAAATTAAAAGTTGTTATCTTCCAAATATTATAAACTAAACTAATTAATTAACTATAATATTTTCTATGTTAATCTTTATTTATATAGGAACATAGTATATAAGAATTCTTAGGACCGTTAAAATGCTATTAATTTTCTGTGTTCTGTCCCAAAACTTTGTCTTCCCATTCTTGTAGAAAATGAATATTTTTATTATTAGCTGTTCAATCATGTTTTAAGCTGAGTTTAGAAATATTTCCTTTAACAAAGAGCTTTTTTTTACTGTTGTTTTTTTGAAACATTGTAAGGTTAGTAATCTATTTACCATATTTAACTGCATGATACCAAATGCTGTTCCTGCTTCTACAATATCCAGTTAATTGTTTACCTGCCTGAATCTGAAATGAGTACAGAGATAATAATGGAACCAATGTAATTGTGTGGATATGTACATCACTTTTGGCTGTATATCTGCATAAATGTAAATGGCTTTATTGCTTCACACTAAAGACCTTTTGAAGGGTTTTGGATTATTTTGTGCTTAAAATGCCTACCTGGAGGAAGTGTATACCTTGGATATCTTATATGATGCTCCTAGTCAGTTCAGTCATTTTGGGGAAAAAAAAAAACCTGCCTTAGTAAATGAAACACAGGAAAACCCCATGAGTGGATCCATGCTTTCTCCATGTAATTCCCATACTATTCCTTGTTTTTGGAATTGTGTAATACAAAACATTTGAGCTGGCATATGCTGCACTATAGGCATCTGGCTGTGAAATGCTACGGAAGATTGTCCACTCTTTTAGCAGTAATTTTTTAACACTTGACCGATTCAAATCGAGCTTTGAAGTTTTAGGGACTATGTAAATTGTGAATACCCTTCCTTATGTGATGGTCAAAGTAGCTCCATTGGGTGGTACTGGTTGTTTCTGCCACTGCTTTACCAATATAAGAAACTGTTGTAATTCAAAGGCTGTATAGAAATTTTTAATTTGTATACCTGCACTACCATTTTTTTGGAAAAAAATCAGTAATAAATGATAGAAAAAACAGTAATAATTCTGGTTCTTCATGCATTGCATACCTGAAAAACCCATTTGAGCTTGGTTTTGCTTTGAGAAGGACTTTAAATTAGTTATTGTTATTCTATGGGTAATTCTGCTATGGAAAGAAGAAATAATAATAATAAGCCATAACATCAAACCTAATAACTTCATCTGAAATAATTTTATGTTAATGTTTCCCATGGAACCAATGCACCTGAGAAAAGGATATGCAGAAAATTGTTGCTCTGTACCCTGGGCTTGAAACCGCTCAGACTATTGAGCTGACTCTTACTTGGGCCTGTAGTGAGTTGTCTTAAGGAGCACAACCACCTGAAACCTATTTCTTTTGGGAAGCAGGGGCCAGGGAGAAAGAAGACAGAGGTAGCTCCCAAGTGGTTTAGTTGTGTAAACTGGCGTCATGAGAAAGGCAGCGATAGTCTGAGGGAAATAGAAGGAGGGTGAGGGTGGGATTGGCGGAGCAGAGCAGAGCAGTGCTTCACTGGCAACCTACTGTCCTCTGATCTCAGCTGTCTCATAAAACTTCTCTTTGCAACGTGGTGAGGAATTGTCCAGTCTGATGAGCATAGCAGAATAAAGGGGTGAGTCTCTTACTAGTGAGAAGCCCCAAGAAACATCTCCATCCCACTATCTCCAAAAGAAAAAATGCCCTGAGCCTTCCTCCAGCTCAGATCTCTTTTAAGACTTCTGTTCTTCCTCCTTCTGAATCCTTTTGGCAGATTCAATTTACGTCATGCTCTGGGGATTTGATTAATTTGCTATTATTGGCCGAGTCTTGCAAACCCCTGCACTCGAGGTTGGTGAGTGTGCTGTTAAATCTTGGTATAGATGAGTTCTGCTCCTGCACATTCAACCTATGGCATCTTTACTGTCTGAGACCATCCACCCAAACTGTATATGTTTGATGAATATGTGGCACCAGAATGAGAAATCTATCCTGTTAGCAGAGTGAATAAATTTCCTCAGTATAGAACTTTTAAGCAGTTTTTACCATATGCCTTCGGATCATAATTTAAATTAAATTTGCTCAAAATGGAAATCTAGATTCAAGCTGACATCATAACATATGACCTCCACTGGCAATGAAAATTGAAAACATGAGACAAGGACAATAATCACTGAATAGTTTATAAGCTGCCCTGAATGTTCATCTAAAATGTTAATGCTATTTTATTATATCAAATAACATCTTAAAGTAAAAATTTATGACCATTGTGGGGTGCCTAAGATAAGGCATTCAGACACATTTTATCGTACCCTGGCTCAAATTTTTTGAGCCTTTAGTGAAGTGCACAGAGCCACTTGCATGCCTGACCTGTTGCTTTTAGTGCATGCGTAAGCTCCCTGTTTTACTGGGACTGGAAATGTGAGCAGGATAGTGGGGATCAGGTTTGGCAGCTAGATTTGCGTGAACTCAAGTTTGTTCATACATACCCGTTTGCAGGAGGAGGTGTTTAATGGCCTCAATGTGGAAGCGTCTGTGAAGTTTGGGTCGTTGTTTTCCAGGATTTTTAATTCTGCTTAGCAGTTTGAAGTTTGGATTGGAGTTCTGATAGTAAGTTCTAATTTTTTTTTAGAGATAGCTGTAGTAGTAATGTCAAATGTAGCTGAATATGGAGTATACTGAGAGCAGTATAGCTTACTTATGCAAAACTGACCAGGGCTGTCATCAAACAGATCTCTTCAGATGACTTGATGGAATTACCACTTCAAACCAATTTGTAGTTTCATTAATTTTTTGAGTCTTGATGTATTTTCATTGATTTTGCTTTTTTGTACCTGGTATTTTATAATTAGTGGGGTACAAAAACTATTTGATGGTTTGAAAAGGAAGAAATTTAAGATTGTCTTTTTAACTTGATCTCAGATTTACAATGCTTCATCTGTAATATATTCCCTTTACATGTGGACTCATCAGAGTAACTCAGAATATTCAATATTTGGTGTCATATATAGTTGACTTAGTGGAGTCTGGGAAAACACGAGGTAAGTTGATCATTAGTTTCCAAACTATCCACTGCTGCTCTTTTGCTGGGAGAGCTTCTTTGTTCTTATGTAGTTTGAGCCAGTGATTTAAAAATAGATTTAAATGCTTTTATAGGTGAAAGTGATCTTAATTGACAGTGAGCTGGTTGTGGCTGTTGTATTTTGCTTTATTGGGTAGTTCCAGTAGTAAACTGAATTTATTGAAGTAAATCTATGAAATTACCTTAATTGCTTGATCTCAATAATATTTTTAAGGAACTCCACTATTTGCCTGTTTTTATTTTAATGTAAGGTATATAGTGCAGCTTGTATATGCATATTGTTTGAAGGCTTTGAATGGCCTGCCTGTCTGATCCATTTTAATAGATTCCAGCCTTTTTCCATGACATCATTAGTGTAACAGACTTCCTAGAAAATATGAACAGCTGCTGTGTATTTTTTTCCTGTGTTTGATATTAAAACTGTAGCAGCTATTCTGTTCTTTACAAATGACAGCAATAGGCTTGTCTGATGTAAAACAAAATGAAAAAAAGCCAAAGTAAGGAGCTGTGATACTGTTAACAGGCCAGTAATGTAACAGGTCCCCATGTATGAATCATTTCATAATGCAATAAGGGATTACTTATGCTGCTGTCATACTGGTCAAAGGTTGGTCCCATTTCCTTCCCCCCTCCTCCTGCACGAAACTGTGCATCATTAAAGATGATGAAAACAGTATTGTGCTCAGCTTCCTGGCCCAGATGGCAATTTGCATGAAGAATTTTATTGTATTTTTTTCCCTAATATTCTTATGCAGACTGTACATAGAGGTTTTAAAGTTCTTTCCAGTTCAGATCAAGCAGACTTCTTCCTTGTTTCTCTGTGCATCTTGGAATTCAGGGATGGCTTAGAGGCCACTTAACATGGAGCCTGGAGTATTAAATAGAACTAGGAATTCATCAATCTTGTTGTTACACACCATTTTCTATCTTGCTCCATCTGTAAATACTGTAAATAGCTGGAAGGTGTCAAAGAGGGGCGTGGGCCTTTAGATCATTATATTGTGTGCCGTCTGGAATACCTCAGTTGGAGTTCTAGTATCTTTTAAACAACTTGTGCAAACCAGCCATGACGTCTGGTATGTTTCAGGCCTCAATATCTGCATTTGACACAGCAAAAACAGCATCCTTTCCATGGCTCGGAATAGAAACACACAACACTGTGTGGCCGACTTAGAGGCCAGACAAGTCTTGGAGTTTAATATGGCCATGAGACAGCTCATCATCCATTAATGCTGTTATCTCAGTCCTGTGTCTCTTGGAGTGCCTTCTTCCTCCATTTGAAAATAAGTCTTCTCTGTGTGGGGGGGAAAAAAAAGCAGCAGCTAAGTACCTTTCTTCTTTATGAAGCAGGGAGATGGTCTATGCACCAGGTGTGTGGCTGTGAGCTGATTGAAAAGTGCTCACAGCAAATCAATACTAACCTTGCAACGAGAAGTTAGATGAGGATGGGCTACATTGCTCCTGTCTGTGGGGTTCATCAAGTGGTGCCTGTTCTGCGGAGCGTATAGAGAAATAACTTAATGAACAAAATAACTAATACCTCTTGGCAATTATCAGTTACAAGCCCTTCTTCATCTGTTAAGGACTTGAGGAGAGACTGCTTGACCTGTTCTCCATTCATGTCCTAAAGCAGTCTTGAAAGCACATAATACATAAATAATATTAATTCTAATATTAAAATATTACAGTAATAATATTTAAAAAATTATTATTAGCCCAGATGTGACAGAACACGTGAGAGTTACCTTCTGTTTCATAACTATGGAAGGTCTAAACCAACACTGAGTGTATAATGTGTGATGCCTACAGGAAAAGCCTAAGGTCATTCCTTCAAATATTTCATGCACCATGGTACTGAGCAACTAATGGTTGATATCTGTGCCTTCTGGGCTGTACCACACCCTGGATGGGAAGACAGCTTCAAACCACACAAGCTCTTTTGGAGGTCAGCTCACACCAGGGTGGCATGGTTACCAAAAATGCAGTCTTATTCCAAAGTTAGACAATTTCTGAAGCTCATTTTTTTGGTCATCTCCTTCTTGTTTGCATTGAAATGAGTGCAAAAGTCTGATATTCAGTGGAACAAAATGTGTGTCTCATTTTCACTTAGTTTTTGCAGGTAATTATAAAGCAAAGTGAAGAAACAGCATCTTATGTATAAAGTATCTTGAGACTGTAGTTCTTGTCATCATACCACGTCTGCTTTGAGGAAAAGGTCTTTCTCATTACCCTAAAATTCCCCAGTATGGGGAAACTGTAGGGACTTACTTGTACTGATTTTAGTTTACTGTTTTTCTTTTTTAAAGCATTCAGAAATTAATTTCTTCCTTCCCCTTCTCTCAACCCCCATATCGCTTTCAAAATTATAGTCCTCTGGTGTTGCATTTCTGGTCAGTCTGGCTTATTTCAGGTGTACAGTCAGGCTGTGGATTGTTTTATTAGTTCATTTCTGTAAATAAACTTCTTTAGAAAATTGTTTTTCCACTTCCTACTCCCAAAAGAAGGTTCAAGAGAGTAACTGATATTTGCATAAATATATATTATTAGGTCTTAAATATATGTTAAAGATAAATATTTGAAATATTTGCCAGATCAGCTTATAAAAATTCTGCTTACAAAATAAATCTGTTTTGTAGCTGTTATTTTTATTTAAAAATGCAAAACATCAACCATCCTGTGGAGATGACATGCTTTGTGGTGAAAAACAATTTTGCAGTCATTGATACATATGAACTACAATGTATAAAATATCAAGGAATTTCATAGTAATTACCACATCCGTTCCAATTTGTGGGGCAAAATAAAACTGTGGAGCAATTCCATTGAAATTAATGTGGTTAATCTATAGTTACACCACTGAGTCAAATAGTAATATAGATCATTCATTTATAATTTGAATGCAAACAAATCTGTAAAATAAATTTCTACCGTTCTTCAGATATGTCGTGGCAAATGTTTTACATTTTGCTTCATAGACGTCTGAAATAAGACTCGGGATATGTCTCAGTAATAGCGTATGTCCAAAAAATGTAATTAACTGAAAAATTACTTAACTGTGGCTTTCTTATCACCCTTACAGTGAATCTGCTCACCTGTGAGAAAGCAGAGAGAGCAGTGAAGGGTATTTAAATATGGCCTCTTTTATAATAAATAACAGTGTATTTTAAAGTGAGGGCGAGAGCTGATTTTTCTCATTTGCAGTGCAAATGCTCCTCAGTTAGATTTGTGCTAAACTCAGTGGCACACTATGGAAAGGAAAGTGTGTCTTAATAAGCTGAACATGATCTTTCAGGTATTTTTGCATCTCCTAGCAGCAGTGCCTGTCCATGCAGCAGGTAAGTCAGCTGCTTCACCTGTTCCACCAGGAGTACTAAGAACATCACAGTGCGTAAGACACAAAGACCTTCCTTGAGGCCCACAGTGCTTGAAAGGCTTTACTGGTTTCTGTGTTTTTCTCTCTGCTGTGTAAATGTGTATCCTCATGGAAAACCCTTTAGGGTGTAGTTCACATGTGAAAGTGTCACTTCCCAAGATGACTGGTAATGACAGGACTTGGAATGTTTTTTGGGGCGGGGATTTTTTTTTGGTCTTCATTGCCATCAGCTTTACACTGGCCCATGTTAGCAGTGAGTATAATCTATAATAAGCTATTGCCTTTAAAAATGGTAACCTTTTCTCTGTGAAATCAGTTGATGCCTGGTAGTCCAAATGCAGAAGTCTGTACTGCAAACCATCAGCACTAAAGTAATTGCAATAGTATTGCTGTTTCAGCCACGGTATTCAAAGACTGGTGGGAGGGGGGCAGAGTTTGCACAGAGAGGTAATATCGTTTATTAGATGAACCAACATAGTTGGAAAAAACAGATACTTCAGACAAACAAATCCTCCTTCAGGACAGTGTAGGAAAGGCTTTTCGTGCCCAGAAGCTTGTCTGTATTTTCCAGCTGTATCAGTTGGTCTAATAAAAGATATTGCCTCTCCCTATAAACTTTGCCGAACCGAAACATGAGCATTTCTGTCAGCCCTTTGACAGAAAAGCCTGCAGCAGCACGGGCACAGTGCTTTGCTGGATTTCACATCATACTCCTACTCCTGCTTTACCTGCCCTGCACTTCTCCGACATGGGGCAGAAAGGCAGAATATGTTCAATTAAAAAGATGGCTTCTTAGACACAGACTGACAAAACTTATCAGAGCAGGTGGTTTGTTGCTTTCCTTAGCTTTAGCTTTAATTTTTGATGGAGAGGAAATTTTGCACTCTGTGGAGTCTGTTTCTTTCTCACCACTCGAGAGATGTGGTCCTGTAGCTCCTGTTAATGCTGATCTTCCTGGTGTGGTCAGCCTGTGTGTTGGAATGGTTACAGGAGGGAAAATTGTTCCCTGGCCATTGCTCTGCTTTTCTGATGAGTCTAATTTTGTAATGTGCTTAGATCTGTAGTGATAATACTTGCCCAATAGCTGGTCATAAGTCTCTTGCTTAGATTTCAAAAGGGCTCTAGGGCTCTCCTTGCAGAAAATAGAAGACAAAAATATTCGGTGGCTTGACGGGAAGTGTGTCTAAAGGAATCTGCTGTAATGTAAAAACAAAAGGGGCAGTGTTTCCAGCTAGAGCACCAAACATCTTGGAGTCCACTGTGGAAAATGTTTATAGTGTTGTATAGTTTTATTAGCACAGATTGAAGGAAAACAGCTTCTTGAATGACTTTTGGGGACTAGATCTTGTACCAGTGGACTATGGAATAGTGGTCAAAGAAAACCCCTCTCTGCTATGGGGTGGGAACAGGGAAATCTGTAAGGAGTACTCAGCTTTCTTGTACAATATACAAGGACAAATGCTGCTTTCAGACTCACTGAGGGTCCTACATGTACTGAGGGGAATTGGGTTGCAATGCCGGGAGGCTGTGTGGGTGCCCTTGGGCATGCAGATTATCAGGCTCAAGGTACTCCCAAGTCCTTCCACGGGGACACTGTGAAAACAGTGGAGCTGTTGCCCTTCCACTGCTCCACTCCCAAGGTGCCTCATATAAAACCTGTTTACCTGGGCTGGGTTTTAGCTGACATTCTCTTAGTTGTGTTTTGTTCAGCGTCTCCTCGCTGTGGTGGGCAGTAACATGTGCAGAGCAGTCTCTTGTCTCTGCACCAAACCGTGTGTGATAACTGTAGTGCCTTTACCCTTCTTGGAAGGATTTATCTCTTCTCGAGCAATAAATATCATTAAAGCACCAAAGTTCAGTAGCAAGACCATCAATTTGTTTAATTGTCTTAGGAGTCTTCGCTGCTTTTATCGTGCTCTCCCAATGCCAGCTGTTGCTGGAGCCTGTAGCTGCAGGGAGAGCCTCGGGCCGCCCTGGAGTCCCAAGACAGTTTGGCTTTTACACCCCTGCAGCAAGAGAACAAATAGTTCTCTCTGCACATTGCAGAATGAGGTGTGAGTGAGCTGTTGTGTCGTCTCAAGGAGCTGGACCAGAGAGCGAGGCTGAAGCCAGGGCTTGAAAAATGTAGCCTGTGCTTAAGCGCCAGAGCGAAAAATAGTTGGGCTGGCATTTTTCCTATTGTGTTTGGAGGCAGTGACTGATGAGGACTTGGATTTGAGCATGAAAAAGAGGGATGCCTCTGTGTTAAATCTACATGCAGACCAAAAATGAGCGAGAAAACAAAGGTGTGAGGGAGAAAAAGAGAGAAGTGTGTTTTGTCAAATGCTGCCTTCATGCCATGTGTTGTGTCCCCTACTCTTCTGCCTCCAGAAGAAAGGCCTATGCCTTGTTTGGTCTCAGCTGGTGTGAGCTGGTCCACTTCCTCTTGTAGATCACTAAGTAGCTTCAAAGCCTTTAGCCTCAACACCTTTCACCTCTGTCCAACAGACTGATTTGCTGAGTCCTTCTCAAGTTACGTGTGCTGAATTTCTCCCTTCTCACCAGCAAGTACTAGGATTTTTCTGGCTATGCTGCCACGGAACTGCAATGAGTGCAATGAATGTCAGGGATTATCCTTGATATCAGCATTCTGGTGGGATGTGACAAATTGGCCTGAAAAGAGCCTAAACCCTAGTGTTCTGTAGCAGAGAGGAGGAAGACATCCTTCTGCTTTGAATTTAGCCGTTTCCATTGCTGCTCCGTCCTTGCAGGCAGCTGTTTCTTGATGCTCTTGATGCATCTTGCGTGGTTCTTATGAACAGCCATGAGCTGCTGCAGCTTGGCACACATCTCTGCAGCTGAAGAGGTATCCAAAAAATTGTTTACTTGCTTGCAAACATGAGAAGCCAGCTATGATGTTTACTGCCCATTTGTGTTTGGAAGATCATTTGCAGCCAAAAGAAAGCTGAAAATCTGGAGACACTTTGGCATTTGGCTGGCTGAGTGGGTGGATGGGTTGTTCTCAAGCCTTGATTAAAGCACAGTATGTTGGTGCACAAGGGTGGAGAAGCAAAACAATGTAATTATAGTGTGACGTATTGCTTAGGAGCTGAAATACTGATAAATAGGGTGACGTGCCAAAATATAAGGTGAAAGTCTGATATAAGCAAATGAATGGCACCTTTGGCCAGGAAAACTCAGGGAGAGAAACAGAGGACATGAGCTGAATCAGCAGACCAGAGACACTAACACAGGTAGTCACGTGTGAGGTCTGTGTATGTGGGACAAATCACTGTCATCGAAATCTCTCTTTAAAAAGTAGTGAAACTCACAGCTACTACCACGAAAGCTTAAAGTGCAAGGTCTGCTGTAAATTACACTGCAGTGTGTCGTGTACAGGGACTCTGAATGCTGGACCTGCTGCCTCCTTGAACATAATTTGAGGCACGTGTGGTAGCATTTCAAAGATATGATTTCTAAGATATGTAGCTTGTAGTGCGGTCTTGTTGACTTTTGCCAAATCTGGGCTAATAATAATAATAAATAATATTTAATATTTTTGGTGATGTAATAGCTTGGAAGCCAACCTGTTGAATCTGAATGGCTTTGTGATGATAAAATACCAGCATCAAAAATTGAGGGACCAGTGAGGTTGACATGGAATCTGCTTGGTTTGCAACTACACATGAGTTTTCATGTAACTACTTTGAAGGTTGTGAAGACTGAAATAAAGTCCACTGGATTTGTTCTCTTTGATAAATGAAAGGTAAATATAGCTTATATTATTTTAACTTTTTCCAAGAAGAGTCTTGTGAAATTTATCTCTTGTCCTTATCTATATCCCCTTGACAAATGTTTCATTTCTAGGTTTTAGCAGTTGGCTTCATTTCTTTGCTCTAGCAAAATTCCTTTCTTTTTTCTTCTCCACATAAGGTAGTAGATGGGACTTGCCTCTAGCTGCTGGAAAATGTGAATTTTGGCACATGTACATTAATCCTGTTTTTTAATATTTGCCTCTTCAGCATTTTTTTTTTCTCCAGATAACTTTTAAAATGTTTCCTCTTCTTGAGGATTCTTCATCATGCATCCTCACATCACTTTGTACTACAGACACAGGAGCCTCACCCTTTCCCACAGCCGTGAACACCTTGTGCTTTGAAAAACTGACCCATTCTTTATGCACGCTTCCCTTCCACTGGCTGGGAATTAAATGCTTTGAATCTCTCTTCTCCCATGTTAAGTCTGGCTAAGTTGATTGGTGTTACTCTTTCCCCTTAGTAAATCCATTAATTCCAAATTCTTCAGCTGCCTCTGAATCTCAGAGCCTCTTCTTCTGGGCAGTTTGCTTCTCTTCCATCATGGGTGACTGAATCTTTCCCTTCTTTTTTTGGTGATAGTCCAGGAGCTGCCTCCTCTCTGTTCTTCTCTCATCTCTTTGTTTATTTTAGAGGAGATAGAAGTGCTTTTGTCTAATGTCGGTCCTGTTAGGCACATGTATCTAATCGGTGACATTTTCTGGAGATTCGAAGCCTTCTGGCTCCAGTTGTGTTAAGTATCTGACATTTTTCTTTTGGGCTCCATATCTTTCCTTCATTGGAAGGGGACATCATAACCCCAAACACCTTTCTATTGCAGGATATTATGACTAAAATTATTTTTCTCTATCTCAGTTCCTGGTTGCAGAAAAATGTAATTGTAAGTTTAAGAAATGCTATCTTACTTTCAGAACACATGACTCCTTATGTACTTCATTTATTCCTTAGGAAAAAGATACTTTTCCAGACAAAATAGTTAAAACTATATGTCATTACCAGAATGTTTGCAATCAGAAATTTGCTTATTTGTTGCTAATCTTTGAGCCGCTTTATTTTTAGTTTAATGATGAAAGCATTTTTCCTCAAGAAAAATAGTTTATAGTCAGCAAATAAAGTAACAATTTATCATGGTCACCCAGAAGTTAAAAAGCCAGCCAGATGCTGGCTTTTTCATTCTCTATTCTTGTGTTTTGTAGTAGGTAAAATACCAGCTGAGTGTCAGGCTTGGTTAACTGTCTTAATGCTCTTAAAACACTCATGATCGCTAAGCAAAGTGTTTGTTCTTAGAACAGAAAGGCAAAATATTTCATACTCTTGAAAGATTTTATTTTATTCCTCCATTTTTTTTTTTCTGTTAAAAGATGCCACCTCTCTTCCTCCCAGCTGGATATTTTTGTGCTGACATCCTCTTGTCCACTTGAACCAAACTGCAAACTGCATGTCTGGCTGAGCCATGTGTGTTTGCTGCAGGAGAGACTGGACACCCAGGTTTTTGTCAGAGGTTCTGTGAAGCTGATATATGGCACAACAGATGAGGCAATGCATAGTTTTATGGGCCCTCACTTTTGAGTGCCCAATTTCTTTTGACTCCTACAGCTTGAACATTTCTCAAATGCTGTGTGAGATATTAATACAATATTTCTCTGAGACTGGTTTCCCACCAGGATTTTGTGACCACTATGAACATCTGTAAGTCCATCCATTAGTAATGTTCAGTTGCTATTGATCAATTCCAGCCCAGCTCCTGTGATGTCTGAAAGTACAAAGACAGTATGTTTCTGCAAGAAAGCTAGAAATCGTGTGAAAAAGAGATACAGAGGGTCAAAGTAGTATGCCCCTTGAATTTTTGGTATGTGTGTATATGTATATATAAGGGTGTGTATATATATATATATGCTGTATCAAAATTCTGAATTGTCTTTAAAATTACTAGTTGTGGCTTTTTTAAGCTGCAAGAAAGCTACACAAGCATACTTTCCTATGCTGCTGGCTTCCCAGATAGTTGGACAAAATTGGCTTGCTTGTGCTAACAGGCAAACACATACAGGTAATCAGCTTTTAATTTAACAGAATTACAGGGAGAGAGAGATGTTTGATGGCTTCATTTTTTAACCCCATGGGCCATAATTTGCTTTCTTGCCACATGTTGTTTGCCCTTGCTGTGTAGTCATAAAATCAGTTTCCAGCTACATGAATGGGACTCGGAATAGTTTTCCCTCTTTTTTTGGCATTCTTTTCAGTTACTAACCAGTCAGTAAGGGTTTGGAAGTGGTATAGGCATAATGCAGGGAAATTGTAAACAAAAAATTGTTTTTTAAAGGAAATAGCCAACGACTTCTTGAACTTGGAAGTCTCATTTTTAATAATTTCAAAGAACACATGGATTTGTGTTCATTACATGTTATCCTTTTGCAAAAACATGTTGAGAAGAATGATGGAGAATGAGTCCAAGACTGTGAATAATTGTGGAAATATCCATACCTGACTGAATAAATTACGATCTGTGGTCAACCAAAAAATTGTGGTACACAGTGAAAATTTTTCCATTCATTTCCTGTTTCTTTTTTCTGTCTGTTTGTCTAATCCACCATTTAGATCAGATGCATTTTCAATGTCTTTCTATAGCTTATTTTGGAAGATTCTTTTGTTGTCAATCCACCTGCCCTTTTCCATAGCTTTTTTCTTTTTTTTAAAAAAACACCAAGCTTAAGATTAAAAGATTCTTTGGATTGCCGAACTAAATGATTCTGTTAATGTTTGACTAATGAGAGGAATTTTCACTGGTATGAAGTAACTCTAAAATTAATAAAATCCATATAATCAGCACTGAAGAATAAGCGACATTCATGGAAGAGTAACTCAGAGAGTAGAAAAAGTTGAAGAAGCAGCATAAATGCGAGCCATCAATGAGCCCTGGTGGCAAGGAGAGCCAACAGCTTCCCGGGCTGCACTGGCCAGTGCGCTGCCAGCAGGTTGGGGAGGGGATCCTGCACTTCTGTCCTGCACTTCTGTCCAGCCATATCTGGAGTTCCTGAGCAAGTGCTGGGCTCCCTGGTACAGGAGAGACATGAGCATAGCGGAGCCAGTCCAGGGAAGGCACCATGAAGATGTTATGAGGACTGGAGCATCTGTCCTAGGAGGAGGATTGAGAGCTGGGACTGTTCAGCCTGGAGATGAGGAGGCTCAAGGGGACCTCACTGATGTGTACAAATATCTGAAAGGAAGGTGCAAGGAGGATGTAGTCAGGCTCTTTTCAGTGGTGCCCGGCGATGGGAGCAGAGACAATGAGCACAAGCTGAAACACAGGAAATTCTGTTTAAACACAAGGGAGAGGGGAGAAGTTTTTACTGTGAGGGTGCTCAAACTCCGGCAAAAGTTCACCAGAGAGGGTGTGGAGTCTCCATCTCTGGAAATGCTCAAGATCCAACCAAAGCCCTCAGAAACCTGTTCCAGGTGGCCCTGCTCTGAGTAGGATGGCTGCGTTAGGTTCTCTCCAAGGTGCCTTAAAACCTCAGCTATTGTGTGGTTATACGAAATAATAAATACAATTTGGAGTTTTGTCTTAAAGATAGCTATCTTATTTCTCATCAGAAGTGACCAAACAGTTTCTTGGGCTGATCTGAAAATACTACAAGTAATTATCCTTTTCCATGGTAAAGAAATATATTACCATTTTCAGACTTGAACCACAATGATGCAAAGCATGGAAACTTAGTTGAAAAAAAGAGCAGCCTTTCATTAATTAACACACTGTGCATTCCTAGATAATGTGAATACTTGAGAGTAATTGAGATGGCACTAAAATTGTTTTTGTTGTTGCCAATGCAGCTTTTGGAATGTTTCATCAGTTGCTTTCTCATGTTGTGTAACTTTTTAAATTACTTTGTGTTTATATAAGTGGAAGTCATCTTTTGGTTAGAAGTCATTCTTCTCATGGGAGGGTCTGAGAATGTAAAATGAGGAGAAGCAGCGTAATATAAAGCTGATTTGAAGGCTATTTCAGAATGGTGGTACTAAATCTCTAATTTTCATGTGGTCTCTGTAAGTGGCTCAATAACTCAAACAGTCTCAGGTGAGACTGCACATCTCGGGCCTCATTCAGACTTCCTGTCAAGGATAGAGCCAGTGTGCCTCATGTTCCTCCTGGATTTGTAATCTTGGTTTTTCAGAGGAAGCATGGAAGCTTCCATTGACACCATGGAAGGAGCAAAACTTGCCATGAAGTCTTGGTGCTGTTGACATGATTTATCACAAGGCTGTAGAAAAAGTTGCTGTTAGATTAGTGTAAACTCTGTGTGGCTCTATAGCTGTCATCAACGGCAGACTCAGTGTGGGATTTTTTTTCCGGATAACATAACCAAGGATAACATCTGTCCCAGTAGCAATAAATCTTAAATCAAGGGACTCTGACACATTAGAATGTCTTGCAATGATGTTTACATTACTTCACATTTGTTGTGTGAAGAAAAGGAAGGTGCATGAGTGAAGTGTAGCTCGGGAAATGAGGATATCCCATCACAATGATCAAATCATCAAAGCTTCCACAACACTTGAGGCGTGCCAGACTGCAGTTACTACCTCTACTAGACAATTAATTCTATAAGGACTGGAAGAAAGGAATCAATTGCATTTGTCTGAGCAACACTTAGGTAGTTATTTTGCCTTTCCCATGCATTTGGAGTAATTCTTATTCTTTTATATTTCTCCTCCAATGAACTCATCTTCTGACTGTCACACATATGCCTGCAATATGTATTATAGAAAGAATTTGACTCTAATCCAAATATTTAGTCTGATTCAAACAAGCCCAATTCACTGCATATCATTAGCTCTGTTTTCTTTCTGCTATGAGTAGTGTAGCTGTCCAGCAGCTTGCATCCAGCTGTGAAGGCAGGCATGCAGCAGTTCAGCAAAGTCCAGCATCAGAAGTAAAGTGAGACACCTAGGAGAGATGTGTTTGTCGATAAGTGGCATAATTTACTCTCACGGTCAATGAAACCAAACCATCAGCACCTTTGAGTCAGTGAGCTGCCCAATGGTGAAGTTCAAAAATAGCTGCATACATTAAGTAATGCAGGCTGAAATGGATGCAGCTTCTTGACTTGTTTGCTGTTTGTTGTAGTTGTGTGTTTTTTTAACCAAAGTGATAAAGTGAAGACATGATGGACTGCAGAACCTAAGTAAACTCATTGTTGGTAATGTTCAGTTCATTTATGCTCACTTGTGCCACAGTGACACTGCCATACAATGCCATGAAGAAACAGGCACTATTAGATATGTTTTCCCTTCATTATTCGTACCGGTATTGTTTTACTGTGCATGAGTACAAGCTCTGCACATGATTCTTTTCAGAAGCATTTTAGAAACTTTTGGATGTTGTTTCGGGATTTTTTAATACTGAAATATAAGGTTACATATACATGATATAGATGCTTTTATTATAGGAATGGATCACTTAAGTATTAGCTCTGATATATGTTAGTCTTGCAAATTAACTATCATTAACTGCTGAGTATGGTTGGTGCTTTTTAAAATTTAACTCTACAGTCATATGTTTTGAGTATTTCTCTTTCTGTCTCTTCCTTCCCAGTTAATCTCTTCCTCCTGTACAATATGTTTCTAATCCACTTCTTAATTCTGTGGAATCCTTTTAAGCAATTTAAATTGTGATTATTTTCCTTCTTGCAGCCATTAAGAGACAGTTATCTAGCACATAGTTTATTAAGTGTGGTCTTAAAAGCAGTGATTAATTAACGATGATTTAAGGTGTAGCTGAAAATATTTATACAGACTGACTTAAGGCAAAAGAACTTTAAATGTGAATATTTTCTTGTTCTAAATGAGATTAGGCTTGTTTTAAGAACAAAAAGGGGAGAAGGGGGGATGCTCAGTTGTATGGCTTTTGTGCTGACAATTTGCTGGTGGTTTGCAGCAAAGTGGGCTCTTCACCTTGTTTGTTGTCTTGAGCTTCAGGGTAACATTTATTCCCTGGGAGAGCCAAGGCTGCTGTTTTTGCACAAAGAAGATGGAAATTATTAGACTGTGTTGTTACAAAGCTACACAAGTGTGGTTATTGTTCACCTCAATGCCTTGTTTCTTGAAAACTTCATTCTTAAGGGGTATAAGTAGCTTGCCCTACACAAAAATTTTATGGAAGCAGCAGAACTTTTGATGCAGCATTTGTTGATTGTGTTGCAATGAACAGAAAACTGAAACCACATTCTGCAAATTACCTGCTGTGTGATGTCTTTATATTTTTAATGGTCTTCTCTTCAAAAGTCCTCTTACAGTATTGCTTCAGTTGAAAAGAACAAATAGGCTATTTATTAAGTGTGCAGTCAGCAGCATTTCAGCTAATAATGAATAAGTGCTTACAATAATCTATCAACAGTAAAGGATTTTTTTGGAGTCATGTATGATCTTCCTGTCTGCTCCCTGGAGTCCGAAATATTTATTACTTGGAAACAAAGACCCTTAGAGTCAAAGGCAAGCAATGGCATGCTGAAAGAGCAAGAGCACGCCTGTAAACAGGAATATGGTAGAGAGTTAATAATGGACCTCTAGAAGGGCCCACTGTACATTCAGTGTTCTTTTCCTGCCCCATCCCTTCTAAGCTAAGAGGCAGTTCCCTCTGGCCACACTCATAAACAGTGAGTTCATGTACCATCATATATTCTACAGGCAGTCATTAGTGTGCAAGGAGTGCGATGCTCTTGCATATTTGTTTTCACCAAATAAATAGCTTTTGGTTCCACAGTTCAAGTATATTGTTAATTACTCTGGGTAGATTCGATGTTCTGTGAGGCTGGGCCCTTAATTGGAGTTTGGGTGAAAATTGTTCTTAAACACATGAAGCCCTTATGACAGTATGGCTCCCCGTGTGGTAGAGCGGTAGTTGTTGAGGGAGTGACCTTTTTCATGTTGTAATTCCTCAGATGTGACAGACATCATCGATGGGCATATTTAAGATAATAATATTAATTAAAAACTAAATCGGTCTGTCTTCCATCAACTTCATGAGCGTGTCGTGGTTTAGGAGTGGTATTCTCCAATTTAGTAATGCCAGTAAAACCGCAATGCCGCTCTCTCCCCCTCCTCCTCCAACTGAAAGCACAAAAGGCAAAGATCATGGGTCGAGGTAAAAACGATTTACTGGAAACATCAATGAGATACGAGAACGAACAGTAACAGCAACAATGTTAATAACAAAAGGTATGATACAAGGAAATTATTTACACCTAAATAAAACAATAAGGGACCATTTTTCCCACCACTCTTTCTCCTGGCAGAAGGAACACCCTTCTCCTTGGAAGTGAGAGTCCCTTACTCCTGCCCCTGGCAATGAAGTGAGGTGGTATCAAATAACAAATAACATTGTGGCCTTAGCCATGCCCCCCTCCCAGCAAAATAATTAACCCTGTCTTGGCCAAAACGAGGACAGAGCAAAAACTAACAATTGTTTCAGTGCAGGATTCACGAAGCTGCAGCCAACTTGAAAAATTCAAATTTTGTTTTAATTTGAGTTGCCTACAGATAAATTCTTTAAAGCTGAATAGAATTAACTTTGATGAATGAAGATTATTAGAACAGCTCATAATGCAAGGATGAATGAAAAGTGATAGAGTTTCATTGTGATGCTTGGCACTTGTGCAGAGTTTCAAAGAGGCATTGTGAAGGAGGTGAAAGAAAATTGGTTGTTTTGTGGTTTTTTAAAAAATTTATTCCTTCTGGCATTTGCAATACTAATTTTTTTGAGGTATGTTTGATTAAAACAATTTTACAGTCACCACTGACAACACTGTAAGATTATCTGCCTAGCACACCTAAATAAAAGTGAAATCAGTGCTGCTGTTTAAAAATGTAGCTTGTGCTTGTCAAACCTGAGAAGGAGGAGATGGCATGGTAGCTGAAGAGATCAGAGTGTATAATCAAGAACAGACTAATCACTTAGGTGTTGGGGGAGAAGAAACTAGAAACCCAGAATCACAAGAACCTGAAGTTCAGATTTCACAAAACTTGATTTAGGTTTTCATTTTCCAGAAACAAAACAATGTGTGCAGCCGTGTGCGGTTTACTGTCTGTAATCTATTTTCCCCCAGATTATTTTGCTGGAATCATAAAACCTTGTTACTTCAAGGAATGTGGAGAATCCTGTGGTCTTCATTATAAATGAAGGGACTTTTTGTGGTTTTAGTATTTCCTCTTCACTTTTGCAAGCCAGTTTTCTTCAGTGATAGTAATTCTCTTTGTTCTGTGTTTAATCAATATCTGAGGTGCTTGTTAAAGATGCTATAAAAATTGAAAGTAACTGGTGATATTTTAGTTATGACTAAACTCATATTTTTGACCTTGGGAGGAAAATTTAAGGAAACTTTTTTTAAGGAAGATTTCAGTTTCATTACAGTTTGTAATTCAGGTAGAATTAAAACTTTTAAACATATGCTGCACTGAATTTCTAGAAAGGAGTTTGTCTTTATAGAGTTCTATCAGTATTCTAACCAAATTTCTTACACTGATTTGTATTAGGTATATAGATGATTCCACAGATGTGTGTATGTATGTATCTAAACAATTACAAGGGCAATTGTCTGCTTTCTTTTGCTGGTTTAGGGGAAGATGTCCAAAAACCAAGGACCTGCTCCAGAGTGCCCTTCCATGGCAGCAACTCCTTCTCATCTGTTAGCATACATTTCTAAAAGAATACATGGAGGAATGTGTCATCTAAATTTAGAGTGTTGAAAATTATCTCTGCTAATTAATGATTTCGCACATTTGCTTTTCCACTGAAGGTCTGCAACAACTCATTCTGCCCTTCTGCCTTTTCTCCCCCACTTTCAGCATTTTTCCAGGTGTTCATTCATATGGACAGCTTTTAAACCTGCGTGAAACATTAGGAAACAGTGACATCTCTGAAAACTAAAAATGAAATCATTAACGTGATCAATTTGCCTTCACTGCTCAGTCGTTTAGTCCTGTAAATCCTGGCCTTATGGACTAGTTTTGTTCAGTGAAAAATAAATGCCACTTGATTTATTTTCACTATAAGAACTCGCCATCCTGTGCATTATTGTGAAACTAGCTCTTTGTAATAACAGATCTCCTAATTTTACCAGACAGTCAAAGATGCTATGATGCAGAGAGGTATCAAAGAGGCAAGGTACCAGTAGCAGTTTTCTTAACTCTACAATAAATGTCACACTGATGCTTAGACTCTGTGGTTTAAGTTGTTCATTGACCTTTTATATGAAATAATTCAACAAGAAGGTGTTCCAAACAAGTCATCCATAGGTGTGTCTCCTTTGTTTTAGCTGTCTTTGGCTATAGCTGTGTCTTCTGTTGCTTATGGCATTTCTGAATAGGGAAGCACAGTGATATAGCTGAAAGATTACTCTTGATTTACTCTCTGATTAAAGAACTAAATTAGTTTTAGATTTTAAAAATGAATGCTACATACTTTGACTAACTTTGTTTTTAAAGATTGGTGTCTCAAATGAGTGTCAGCTGAGTGAGGAAATGAGAAACATTATTGTACTAAACAATCACTAGGGCATTGGCCTGCAGTTCATCAGTTTTAAGAGATGAGGATGGAATTTTTGTTAAGTGTAAAGAGTTGCCCTGCTATAAAGTGTGCTAAAAACTATTCCTTATGCTTGACCTCAGGCCATAAAAGCTCAGGTATGCACCAGCATCTTTTCCCACAGTTCACTAAAAAGGTCTTTGACTAGACCTACAGACATCCTATCTTCTTTACTGAGAATCCTTCTCCTCTAACTTCAGCCTTCCAGGATTTTGCAAGTTGTTATTAGTGACCCAATAACAATAATCTTGCAGCATTTGCATGCACGTAAGAATAATTCAATGATTTTAAATTCTTTGGATTTTCTAAAAGCACACTAAGGCCATCTTCATTAGTGTCTGCACAGCTGACAGACTTTCCTGCTGTGCAGAGCAGGCTGTGATGAAGACTGAAGACTCAAACTCAGAATGACCACAATTTCACATACATTGCATGTGAAAATGTGCCGGCCTAGATGACAGATGTTGCTATTCTTGTGTGGTTAATACAGGTTTGTCTAAGCTTTAGCTACATTATGAAAACCCTCAGAGGCACTTATTTTCTTATTTTTCTTGGCTGGATGAAAGGTAATACTACAGAATGTTATAGAACTTGGTCTTACTGTTTCAGTCATCTGCTCAGCTCACTCAAAGTTTCATTTATTAAGAAGAGAAGACAAGAAAAATTTCTGAAAGATTTCTGTCTCGCCTTTCCAGTTAAAGGGGAGTGTAAACCATCTTTTACAGGGTGTGACACGCAATAGCTAATTCCAACATATACGTCTTCCTTCTTTAAACTAGGAAATGCAAGTACTGCCTATACAGATAAAAGCTACTTCTGTGATGTTTTTATAGGATGCCTTAAACTTCTAATTTTGGGTGAACTTCAGAAGTTAAGGAGAAAAAAAAATTCAGAGTCAGGAAGTAGAAATAGACTCAAAATAATTCAAATTATCTATCTTTTACCGTTTAATTTACATACAGTTATATAAATTATTGGATATTGGATGCTGGCAGTATGTTTCTATAATGCAACAGGAATCTTCAGATCAGTATTGACCACGGAAAAATCAGAAGAAAGTTATGGTTATGGTGTACATAGTACATATTAGTCTTGTACTTCACACCTCCTTGCCAGAGAGACAAATTCTGGAACAAACTTTTCTAAAACAACCCTGAAATCAAATGATTTAAGCTATTTGTGACTAATACAGGAGGTGTCCTATGTGAAAATGGTCAGTAGAGAAGTAGAAAAACAAGTCTACTGTTAGTAGAACTTTGGCCAGCTTTAGGTCTGCAAGCTGTTTCTTGAACCTATGGGATGAACTCATAATCTACATTTGGCTTTTAGCATTGACTTTTTTCCCTATGTGGCAGGAATAGCCAAGGAAGAAGTCTTAATTTAATCGAGGATAAAATCCACTCATTCATTATGTGGAGTAAAGCCACGGTGTGCATGAAGACACAGATGGAGATTTTCATATAGTAATGAAATTTTATATAAGGTGTTTGAGTGTTTGTTGAGGCACAATATGTTAAGGTAGTTTTCAAAAGATTTAAAAGTAATCTTGCAGACCTTTAAAGCTATTTTGTGGTTTCAGAACTTTTGGCTTGATTTACTGAATCATAACTGATGTAATGAAAGAAAACAGAATAAGATGCTTTTAAAAATACACAGAATATTTGGAATATTTTTCAGTATTTAGACTGGTTTATAGTTGCAGAAATCCAGGCTTCTGGGCACAATTTGGATTTTAGTGTCTGCTGCAATCTTTCAGTTTTATAGCATTACTGGAAATAATTTTTCCTTACTGCTGGATGCATTCCTTTCTTTCTTTCCAAATAACTTGAATCTTTCACACTACTGTTTTTCTTTTTTCAAGTTACTCATTCAGCAGGTTTTTCCTTTCTTCAAGTCAAACAGGGTGATTATGAAACTTTGATATTATTCATCTTGCTAAAAGGTCATTTTGGAATTCTGTTGGTCCATACTGTTCAGTTACTGTTCTGTGTCCCATGGGAATTATCTTATATAACTACAACAGCCTTGTAAAATTTATGATAGTGTTGGCATATTTCAAGTCAGCCTGTTACCTCTGATTAATATTAGCATTAGTTCTAGATTTAGGGCTAGCCAGATTGCATTTTAAGACTTTGAGCTTAAGTGACATAGTAACAACTGTCTCATTATTAAATTGCAGTTGCTGGCTATGCAAAATGCAAGCAAAAAAGCAGCAGTAATAATGCAGTTATAAATTTGCATTTTTCTTGAGCTTGTCTTTTACAAACCTCAGGCTGTGATTGAGCTAAACCTTGCACATGTATAATTTTGGATGTCATGGTTGGTGCCATTGACTTCAGTGATCAAAGTGGGAAAGGCACTACTAGTTTCCTAGTACGAAAGGACCTAAAAATGCACAGTTGGCATTTACTCCAAAGCTCTCCTTTTCCTGAAAATTTTGTAGGAGGAATTCAGAAACTTAGAAAACATTAGGGGGACCTAACTTAGTGCCTGATTCTTCTGTATCGTGCACACTTCAGCTGTGAGATTTTAATGTAAGTTGCTGTTTCTAACAGTGGGAACAGCCTGTGAATTCTAAGAGGTTCTGTTGACATTTTGTTAAAAAACTAGGCTTTTTTCCTTCAATGTCTGACTAGCTCTGCTCTTCCTCCTTTGCCATCATCCAGCAGTCATCCTCTGAGTGCTGTCAGACTTTTCCAGCACACTAAGTTCTTGGTTTTTGTCAACACACTGTCCTTGTATCATTTGATATCAAATGATGCTGGTCTTCTGTGCTGACATCTGTGCTGTAACCCCTCTGCATGTACAATGCCAAATAAACACATGGTTATAAACCCAGCCTTTGCTAATAGCTGTAATTGTGGTATCCTCCCTTCACTCTTGTTTACATGTCTTCTTTTGCTTCTTTTTGTGTGGCACGGTAGTGGTGGGGTATGGTAAAGTGATGCTGTATATTTATTTACAGAAGTACAGGAATGTGCATGTTCCATTAAAATTATGGGCTTCTCCTGAAAAATTTTAAAAAATCTAAGCTAATTCCTTGTTATACAAATGTCGATGTCCAAGAATAAGTTTTTGACATTATGCTAAACATAAAGCTATGATAAATACTTCAATTTCTCACTCAGTTTTATAAAACCACTCTGGTTTCTGTTTTTTTGCAGAGATTTATTTGTGGCAGCTTAAAAGTTTGATGGAATGATATTATGAAACTGTCATGTGTGTGATTGAGGCTGAGAGCTATGTGTAGGAGCTTTGTGACTGAGAAACTTGTAATGAGCAAATAAGTTACACTTCGCATCTGGCACTTCACCAAGGATTAGCAATTACCCATGTCATCCAAATGTATTTTCATTTAAATACAAAAGGTTTCTGTGGCATCAGGGACAAGCTTCTAAACCAAGATTTTATAAACAGTGTCCATTTAAACAAAGTCAGCTTCAGTAGTGGTATATTACTAATGATCATCTTAGTTTTTCAAGCTGCGCAGTAAAGATAAATAAATTCTGTGAAAGAAGAGCCTTAACTATGTGCACAAGGTATTAAAAGCACTTCCAAAAGCTGTTGTTGATGCAAGCAGTGGAAGTAAAGCAGTAAGACTTAATATATCTTTCAATATAGACGCAGGAGATGAAATTTCTGTTTTTGTTCCAAAGTTACTGTTAAAACTTCTTCAACTTGACAGAGCTGCAAGTGGATGGATGAGCACTGGCCACAACCTCAGTGGTCACCTCAAAGGTGTGCAGAGATGCTGGCCACGGGATTGTGCCGGACTGTGCACTGTCTGATCACACAAGCTTGATGGTCCTGTAAGCCTTGGAACAGACTGGGATTTATGTATAGATATTGTCCTGATAAGGAGCATTTCATGGGCATAAGCTGCCTTAAAAATCACTGATTTTTAGATGAACTCTTGTTGCTCTTAGTGTTAATGCAGTTATGATATGGGGCAAACCTCCCAGTTATGCCATCCAATGTACTGATGAAAGGCAGGACATTTATCTGTGTTTGTGGTGCCTGCCCACAGTGTACACTGAGGGCATGCAGCAACATATTTGTTTGTGATGATCTTGCCATGTTCTTTTCAATTTCCCTTAGTTTTCTGTTTCAAGGTACCCGTCTCTTAACAGCCCAGTTTCTCACTGGGCTACAGAGATGTAATTCTGGTTTATATTTTTTTGATTTTTAAACTTTGAAGCTTCTATTTGTTGCAGGGCAGTATTGTGAGTTCCTGCCACCAGTGATGTCTCATGCTTACTGTCATACTGTGGATAATTATTAAATGTGAATTTGGATACCTAATACCTGACCACTCACAGAAATGTTGAGACACAGTGTTAATATTTATTCTTCATCCCTCTGTGAATACCTATACAATCTTAATGCTCTTGTGTGAATTCTGTGACAGACACACACTTTATTCAATTTGAAGAACTTGTTTCATAGAAAATGTTTTTGCAGAATTTTTTGACATCTATGTTTCCTGCGAATGAAATTCTATAATTATAGCTGGATGTGCACTGTAAAGGGAGCTGAAACAAAAGTGCTTCCTCCTTCTTCTCCTTCCCCCATTTTTGCACCTGTTTGCAAAAAGCTGGCAATTTTTTTTTCTTTTTTTTTTGTTTTCATATGAGCCTCGTACTTACCCTTCTGTGCCTGATCTGGGCCTGCAGGAGAGGCCCACAGCATCTGTAAAGCTGGCAGCAGGATGGTATTTCCAGGCAGGAGGGGTGGGGAGCCCGTCCATGGCTTTGTCTGAGCAGCTGAGAACTTCATCTGAGCCACGCCGCGGTGTACATTAACACCGACCTGTGCCATCGGCAAGGAAAGCACTGAGCAAGTGTTGGGGCCAGTATTTATAGACAACTACGTAGCAGTCCTGGAGAGAGAGACAGAGAGGGAGTGCGAGAAAAATCTTGGCCGAACTGAGGGCGATATTATTTCAGGTTTCTGTTATTTAAGCAACGTTAAATAACACCCCCGTGCCGAGTTTAATGTCCCCTCTGAATCGTAGCAGTCCTGCTTCACATTATGACCAGGTGGAAGCCACAGATTTAAAACAAGACATCTGAGGGTAAGTAATTGATTTAGTGTCACTTCTACCTCCAGCGTCCCAGCCAGCTCACTGCTCTTCAAGGACGCTGCACCAAGAGCTTGGTGTTGTGACTGAGGCGTAGTGCTGCCTTTGTGTAAAGATGTTCTGCCTGTGGGGAGTTCGTATAGAGTTACAGAGGAATGTTGTGTAGTTTCTTCGTTTAGCAACAGGCTTGAAAAGGTTAGTCGGCATCAGAAAAGAAATATACACAGTCTACTTCCCCTACTGAAAGTAGCGTGGGTCATTTAAAATACTGTCTCGTAGAAATGTGTAGGTTGTGGCTTAAAGCATCTGTTTCTTGGTGTATAGCTTGTTGTCCTTGCATGGCAAGACTGCTGCCCTATGTGCACTGCTTTTAGCAGAAGAAAATAAGAAAAAAAGTTTGACTCAAACTTCTGTCTTTTGTTGTATTAGCAGTCAGAGTCAATGCTCAGTCTTTCTCTGAGGAGCAGGACGGTAGTTAATGGATGTTCTTATATACTTCAGTTTAAAAAGTGAATAATTTTTAAAAAGGTGGGGAGTTGAGTTGGTTATTAGGAGAGAAAAATTCTCCTTCCTTTGTGAATTGGTCAAGGTGACATAGAACACACACCCTTGCAGGATATTCCATGATAACAGAGGGGAAATGATTGTTTACAGCAAACTGTTATAACCAAAGTGAAAGAGAGATTCTTCCTCGCCTACCTTCACACAGGCAGCTCCCTACAGCTTTTGAAAAATGAACCTTTTTCCATTACTCACAGTATCTTTTTCAACAGCCTCCTCAATACATACAGGCTGCTGAGTTCATTAGTCTTCTTTGTTTGCGTATTCTAGGGTGTAATTTTAAAAGCCAGGTTACCTAAAAAGGGGATAATTCTTCTAAAACTCTCTGCTGGCAGCAACATGTGAAATCTGTACAATTCAACATTGATGTTTACTATGGTTAGTTCAGAGAAGATTAATGTGTTGCTTAAAGAACACAGCATTTCCCTGAATGAAATTTATCAGTTGACAGCCCTGGAATTACTTATTTAAGTTAAGAAAATATAGACTTTGGCACTGGTTGAAGATTTTTGGGGTTGAGTGGGAGGGTGGCTTGCAACTTCAGAGGGTGTTAGACACATACTGAATATGTGTTGAAAACAAAAGTCTGTTGAAATAACTTTAAGCTTGAGGCTCAGACTAACAAATAAAAGGAAATGCAAGACAGAGCTCACGTTAGACCCTTAGCTGTGCTTGTTAACACCAATGTTTTGCACGCATGGGGTGCATAACATAAGCCACTATCCACCCATTTAAGATTTGGCAAGTAAATGACAAGAAGAGTGGTGTTTTCCAGATAAGAAAAGCAGTCTATACGAGAACCTGTAGAAAAACATGTCCGTATTTAAAGATCATGATGATCGTTATTTCCTACGTGTGTCACTTACTTCACATTTTGGTTAGACACTGTTATCACTAGAAATGCAACAGGGGAGACAGAAATGTACATTAAATGGACAATTAACACTAATAAAACTAATCTGCTGGGAAATTCTCTCATTACAGAGCTATTCTGGTACATGGACATTGAAAAAAATTTAAAAAATAATTAACTGCCTCATAACTAGTGAATTTCATAGAGGACAGCACTGTCACATCTCTTTGAGGTTTCCTATTTTTTTCCTCTTCCTTACCCACATTTATCTGTGCTTCTGTTTGAAGGTTACATGGACGTTCTTTGTCTAATACCTTGGCCAAAATGCAACTAATAAGGAATAAGAGAAGGTAAAGTTATTGAAAAGTGACTTAGCATAGTGTATTTGGACACAGTAGATTATAAGGCATCAGTCCACATCCTCAGAGTTTCAGTGACTGTACATCCCTAGATGATCACAGCCTGCACAGGTTTTACTATTATTGTATTTTACTACTACTGTTACTTTTACTACTTTAGGCATACAATTGAGGACCCATTGCTGAACCTGCATGGTCCTTACAGAGCATAAACTGTTCTTCAGTAGCTGAGGTACTCTGTGTGCACATCATTACCCTGGGTAAATGTGTCTTACCTGTTGGCAACAGATAAAAAAAGGTCTCTCTTTTAAAACCATTAACTGCCAGTGGGAAAAGTATTGCGGAATAGCTAATGCAGCATGGTATCCATCTGACCTTACAATGAGATAGGTTGTTTGCTTTCCCATATAATTTAGTAAAATAACTTGTATTTTGCAAATTTTAGGGACATTCAAAGGAAGATGTGGAGAAAGTGCCACGACTATAGATATTGCTGGCCTGGCTCCAGGGGAGGGAATAGCCTCTGAGCTGAATTCGACCTTTTCATGAGGATCTTGATATAACCATGTATGAACTCCGTAGATATTTTTTGTTCTTTGTGATGGAGTTTTCTTGACCCTTCCTAAGTCCCACAGAGAGATGCTTTAATGGCATGTTAACCTACTGATCAGTGAACTCTGTGCTAATGGGTCACGCTGGAGGCAGAGATTTTCTTTCTGATTGCTGGGATTATCCATGGAAAGTCCAATTACTTGCTGGGGCTGGGGTGAGAAAAGTCACACGCTGCCTCTTTAGCATTGTGTCTGCAGGAGTTTGAAGAGCATTGGGTGTTGCAGGGGTTAATGTTGGGGCTTTTTGACTGTTGTGGACATGTCTGGGAGGGCTGTCAGTGGTTACCTGCTAGGATGGGAGGAACTCCCAGGGTGAGTGACGCTGTAGTCATCTTCCACAGGTTTTAAAAGAGAGATGGCTAGGAAGGCTTCATGGGAAAGGACAGTAGGGTTAACACTTTTTATTATGCCCCTTCCCCCATGAGGAACTGGAGCAGGACCATAGACATAAAAATACAGTAGTGGCCATGGCCGTGTTTCTTCACAAGCAGTTTGTGTTTGCGGTTGGATGTGGCTTATCTTTTTGAATGTCAAAAGCCATCCTGTTCCTTTTTAAGTCATTCTGGAGCTTGAAGCTCATTGTACAATTTCAGCTTTAGGAAGTGCATTTCCAGGGATGGTATAAAGCGGCATGCTTTCTTTCATGTTGTGCTGTCTTGCTATTTATCTTGCTCTCATGCTCTACTTGAGGAGTCCCCATCAGAACACGGTAATCAGGTTGACACGAAAGCTCTGCTTTCATAGGGGAAATGAGATTATGGCATAGCCAAAAAAAAAGTGTGAAAAAAGTAAGACTTTCTCTCAAAAAGAAAAAAGGCATATATATGTACATATATAGGTAACTTCATAAAAGTAGGTGCATGCTTTGGTTGAATGTAGTACTTTGGAGTCCTTACACTGCACAAATAGTATGGGTAGTCCTTGGGGGGTTTGGCGATTTATCAGGCCTGGGAAAGGGCTGAGCATCCTTTCTGACATTATTCCTAATGATTGTGTGCCCATATGGGAACTTAGGTTGTAACACGTCAGTTTTGAAGAAAATGTATTTTGGAAAGCTGTCTTGGATCTGGGAATGTGTTTATAGTCTGGACCAAAACCACAAAGACCATTACATGAACCAGCCAATACCTGATGCAGAGAGCACATATGTGGGTTGTGAAGGGTTCAAGTCTAATCTCATGAGTTTGTCCGATTCAGGTCAGGGATGTGGGGCTTCTTTTCCCACACTATATCTGAGCACTTCAAGCCTCTCTGCCTGTGGCTATTTCTCTTTGTGTGTATGCTGAGATGCTTATTGAACTGGGGACTCAGACCTGTATCTCCCATACTGGAAGTGACCCTTCCAATGTCTGGGCTATTGACTCATTCTGTGTTTTGCGATCTGTCCCAAGAAATACTAATTTCTGTGTGCAAATTCTATAAATCAGAGCAGGTATTGGGTATTCTTTCTTTCTCTCTGTGATTTTTGAAGAAATACTTTTGAAATATCTTGGTTTCAAGAGATTGAAGAGTAAAGCCTATGTTTGGGTTTGGGGTTTTTTTGTTTGTTCTGTAACATGCCTTTCCATTCAGACATCATCTGGGGAAAGGTCTTTTCTAGTAATAAACATGGACGTATTTGCTTCCATCTTCAAGCCGGTATCCTCTGCACTGTTTTGGCAGTGTTCCCACGTAGAAATGGGAAAATTGGCATAAATTTACTTTTTATGCCAGTTGCCTCAGTTGTGATGCTTTTCAGTGTCAGAAGAGTGGCACCTTGCATTTTTTCCTTACCATAGCTTGCTCCTGATGACTTTGGGAGCTCTTCAGGTTTTGTAATAAACTTGAGAGCAAATCAAAAAAGGAAAAATGTGCTCATGCAACCAAGGAAGCCATTTATGTTTTGAGAGTGAGTGCTCTTTTCCTCTTTACGAGAGCTCCTCTTTGGCTCCCATGTCTCACAGAAGGGATTTGGTGTTTTCTATTCCTTACCACCTTTAAATTTGTGAATGGCCATGTTATTTTCCTAACCTGAAAAACCTTCCTAATCAGAACTTTAGAACCCTGCCTGCAGGTGCCCTGTACGGCGATGTTACTGGCACACTGCCGTGAAAATTTAAAAACTGAGCTGGCATCAGAATTTAGTCCTTGGATGGGTAATGAGTGTTGGATTTTTCATTTTGATTTGTATTTGCAAATCACTACCAAGTGCTGCCTAGTATTAAATTTCACCTATCACTGAGAAAAACTTGGTTAAAGTGGTTACATGGACAATGTTATGTATTGATACTATGAGAGTATTTAACATCCAAGGGAAATGCTGCTTAGCCTGAGGGCAGGTGCACATTCAATAGCACGTACATTTACAGAACGCTGTATTTGTGGGCACCGAGTCCCTTGATCACTGACCTTTATCTTTTTCCCTGCATAGAGGAAGTCCACTCTTGTTTGAGCAAGACGTAGTTGCTTAACCGGTGCTCATTTAGGCAAACCAAGAATGCAAAGAATCACGTGTGGTTGCTCGTTAATACTGGTTTAGAAATAGCATTTGCAGTGTGAACAGTCCTTTCAAGTTTATCTTGGTCTGTGACATGATATGAGAGTACTTACATCATAAGAAAACTCAAGTTTTCGCGCCATTTAAAATTTTTATTTTATTTTTTTGTGTACTGCTGCTGCTTCCAATTTCTTTCAAGTTTTTAACATTAATGTTGAAAAAGTATAATGCCATTGCTAACATTTCCCTTTGATATATAGTTAAAACTATTGGATACTGGTAGTCCCAGGCACATCTTGAAATCTGATCTACGTTGACATTCTCATACTTTAGGAGTTACAAATGCACAGAACCTCCTTGACTGTTCAGAAAGAAGGATTTGGGAAAAGACCTGGAGCTTGCTCTTTAGTTGAGATGCTGTCTTTCGTGTTGGAAAATAGAGGCAGACTTTAACATGGATGACCTCAACAAAATAACAGTGCTTCAGACAGTGGCCACGAAGAGGAAGGACCAGGCAACTTCTGTGTTCTAAAGTGCAAATTGAAAGTCTTCAGCCTGTTGTTCCTGTGTCAAACTGGCACTCAAGAATGCATTTCTTGCAGCAGAGAAAAAAATACTCTGATTTTTCTTTATCCTTGTTACTTGGCCCACAGGCCATATGTTTGAAATCTCTCACTTAAGGTCAGAATACCCCTTACTTCCACTTTGCACTATGTGCACTGAAGTGGGACCATGGTTTCTATAAAAATTGAAATAAGCCAGTGAATCATAGTTATTTACTGTATTTCATCCCACCTCAGAAAGCATAAGTATAAGGTGTGATTTTTAATTAACAAGCACATTGTCCCAGTGCTTTGACTTGGAAAATTACATATCAGTATCTAGAGAGTTTAGCAGACCATTCATTTCTCCCTCCAAGCAATAAATAATATCCTTCAACTTCCCAGGAATGTTTTTCTGCTTACTTTCAGCAGCATAGGTACATATGAAGTATTATGATGAAGGTAAAATAAATGAAGAGTGATAATTGAATAAAACTATGCCATTTGCAAAGCAAAACAAAAACCCCAACCCTTTCCAACACTGCATCTCCTTCATTTCATCACTACAATGGCTCATGATGACATGCACTAAGAGTTTTGCCTACTAACCTTGAAATGTATCTTAGTGTTTATTGTCAGGACCTTGCTGGCAAATTGAGCTTGACAATGAGATGGTGAAGGCAGGGGGAAGCAGGGTGACCTGGGACACACAGTTCTGCTAAAACCTTTCAAGGTCCGTAGAGTGCCTTTTCCTTTCCAACGAATCAAATTACCAACTGGGCAGCTCGTTCACTTAGCTAATCATTAATGTGGAACCCGTGAATTATGGAGCTTGTAACCCTTTCTCTTGCTAATTAATTTTTCGTGTGTGCTAAAATACTCTTTCTCCTGGTGCTGTGAGAGCCTTTACCAGGGGCAAGTGCATTGAACCTGGTCTGGGTTGTCCCAGAGCTGGGTTGCCCACCCTTCTTCTGGAGCCCTGCTGTTGCCTGGGCTTGGAGGAAACCAATTCTGCCAGCACCTGCTCGTGGCCAGCAGTCCTGGGAGCGGTCCGTGGTGGGGGCGGTTGGTGGACAGCTCATTTCGGCCCTATCAGCTGCTCCAGGGTCTTGGTGCCTGCAGAGGTGAGTGTGCGAGGTGAGATTCTATGCCGTGCCCTTCACCTGGGATGATTTTCACGTAGAATAACTCCTTTCTCCTTGTGCTGAAAAGTGCAGGTCTTGTAAGTCTGGTGCATGTGTAGTGTTATAGTTGTGGTTGCTTTAGTAGACCTGTGGCCTTCAGCTATCTTGTGCCAGTAAGAGTGAGGCCACCTTAAATTCCAGCTGAAGTTCATCTTTATTCCTTCTTCACGCTGCTTGTCTCCTCCACACATTGTGCACAAGGTCACAGTGGGTTTGAGAGTAGCTTTTACCTCACACTTTCTCAGCATAACAGAATGAATTTGAAATGGTTATTCTTGCATGTATGGTATAAGAATTTTACTTTATTTTGTACCAGTTAGAGAAAAAAATGTTTCTTATTTCCTTATAATAGCACAGGCATTAAATGGCAGGTGCTGAGTCCATTTCTGAAGCCACCGAGAGCAGCTGTGCATCTCTCACAAGGCAAAGAGTTTTTCTGCAGCGTTTTTCAACATTTTGAGGGCAGGAAATCTCATACCCGCTGGATGTGACAGGAAAAGGATTCTATTTCAAATGCAGTCACTTCCCCAAGTTTTTAACAGCTCCAGCTAGGATGGTGTGCAACAGGGGATTTGTTTGTAAAGTGCATGTATGGTCAGAAAATGACTCTGTACAAATGCTATGATCCTTCTCTAGACATCCAAAATCTGTCTGTCTTCCAAGATACTTCTGCTTTCCATAGGGCAAAAATAAATGGTGATGACTTTTTACTTTTATCTGCTCTATAGTGGTATGAGAAAATGAGCTGGATTTTACTCTGGTTTGTTGATTGTCAACTAAATTGTTAATTGCTTCCTAATATGAGCCAGAGAGCATGCAGCATGACTTCAGGTGTGGTTTGTAAAGCAGGCTGCTGGAAGAACAACTTTTTGGTTTTTTGTTTGGTTTAAACTTGTAGATTAAGAAAATGTACTTTATAAGACAAATAGCGATTTTTCATTGCATCCCTTCTGTCAAACCACTTCTCATCCTATACTTGCACTATCAGGTCTTATTTCTCTCATGGAGTTATTTTAATATTTATGGCAGTTATCAGCATCATTACTTTTTCTACCCTCAGAGCCCTTTAGAATGAAGTAATATCTAACACTTAAATAGCAGTTTGCATCCTGAGAAGATTTTGAAGGTCTTCATTAGTGCGTCTTTCCTGAGGCAAACAGCAACGTGGATGTTTTTAAGATGAAAGCTGAGAGTGTGCTAAGTAACTTATTCTAAGCATGAAAGGAATTGGTACCATTTAATCTCAGAGTAAGTGACTCTGAGCACGTAATTAACTTTCAGCTCGGAGGATATGAATGATTGGAAATTAATTATAAAAAGGAAACATGAACTGTGGTGTCATTACTCCACCTGCACTGAGTCAGTACTTTATAAAACATGCTGGGGAGGAGGGACTGACTCTCGGTCCTGAGGCTGGGCTACACATGTAGGAGATGTCTCAATAATGTAACATTGAAATAAGCAGGTGTATTAGCCATGAGCCATCTGCCTCGCTCTCTTACTTGAATGAAGCAAAAATTGCTATCTCTTTTCAGTGCAGGTTTTCCATGAAATGCAGGGCGTGATGTGAATTGCAGAGAGGTTTGCTTTTGGCAGAGTCCACTGAAGTCAACTGTAAAACTAACAGCAAGACAGCAAATCAAGGGATGAGTGGTCATGATGCAGTTCAGTGTGAAGAAGCCACTGCACTCGTTGGTTGATTTCCATGAGCAGTAATTTATTGGTTCAAAATTATGCAAGACATATCATGTCTTTGGTTTTTTTTTAACAGACTTTTTCTTATCCAAGGTAGTTAGAAAGATGAATGGTTAAAAAAAAAAGCTCTGTTTTCTTTAAAATGATGAATGAATTGAGAATGCAATTTAAATCAGGCTTGACAGCAAATCATGATGTGCACATAATTTTTAGAACCTTCTCTAAATAATCCTGATGAGGATGTGTGTGCATAATGCAGTTCATTAATGGCAAAAAAGGGGAGATTTTAGGATTAGGTAAATTTATGCCATGTTGGGTGTTTATCTACAAAGTATTGTTAACCTGTATGCCCAGCTGGAGAATACTGTATGCATAGTCATACTCACAGAATATTGAGAAACCCAACATCTAAACATAAGAGCTGTGTTTTATGCCTTCTCCTAAGCTGAGGCATAGGCACAGTGAAAGAATACAAATACTGGAAATCTTCCACAAAGGAAAAGAAAAAAATTGTAATGAGACTAATCAAGTTAGTTAATCTAAATAATAATGAATGTCAACATCAGTGAAAGTTCATGCTTATACAAAATAAATAAATACACTCAACTACGTGCTGTCTGAAAATATTATCTGGCGTATTTGCTCACAGTTATATTTCTCTTTGTCAAGGGGAGGTTCTACTCCATAGGAAAGGAGATATTGTAGAAATCAGGTTGTTTGGGGGATTTCAGTGTCACTGGTCATGGAGGAGGGTATTATTTCCTATTAGTATGACTGGTAACTTTTGAGGCCCTGGTGGCTAGCTTTAAAATACTGAGTTGCACAGGTCCTCAAAAGATTTATGAGAAATACTTACATTTCAGTTGTTGACAATACCATGCTTGCCTTATTTATTGGCCCTGTCATCTCCATGCTTTTGGAAATATCACCTCTAATTGTTCTGAATAATTGCAACAACACCTGCTGGCAAGCCCAGAGCTGATATACTGGAACCTTTCCTGTTGTTGATGTCAGCCAACAAACCATTTGTGTCTTTAGCAGATGTTTTTCATTTCTTTTTCACATGGGATTTACTTAGATCTATTCTCTTCCTCCAGTAAAAGCCAGCCACCTCTTTCAGGCTGTTTACCATCAGTAATTATACTGACTGGGTTACTGGCACCAAACTTACATGGATTTTGTTTAGCCACAATGTTGATGTATTTTGTGTTTTATGAATTCACTTCTTCTTCCCTCCTCTTCTTCTGTTTTGCAGAAGTTTCACATTTCATATTTTTAGCCTTCTAATTAAAACAAAAAATCCTCTACATTGTCTGCCTCGAGACTGTACATCAATCTGATGGTGTTGGCTGTTTTCTGGTCTTACTCGATTACCATCTTGAGACAGTGACTTTTGCTTCCACTTGCTGTTAATACCTAGAGTACTTTGTTCTTTACTTGTTTACAGTCTGTATAATTTTGCAAATTTCTGATTGCTTCCTCACTGGAACCCCTTCAGGGTTGTTTTTTTCAATTTAATTTTATACTATATGCTAGGTATAACCAAATTATTTTCATTCTCATTGAAAAGCAGAACAACACCAAAAAAGATTAACAAAAAATGAAATATACCCAGCTGAATGGCACTACAGTGGAAAATAGTAACACCACCCCACCACCCCCCAACTAAACATTCCTCATAATATGTACTTTAAATCTTTCTTTTCTTGGGGTGATGTGTCATCTAAGCAGGAGCAAATATCAGTTTCTTTTGACAAGATAGATCTGAATAAGTTTAAAATTTCACTTTACATGGGACTTTATAAGCTGAACTTTTTGGCTCACTGTTCTTTGCTGGGGTAGCTACACTGGTGTGTTGTTAACAAATTGATATTTTGTCAGTGTACAACAAGGACATGTACATTCAAAGTGTTCCTAAAGGTTTCAAGCTGGACGGTGCTATACAGCAGCAATGTCTTCCCTCTCTCTTTCCCTCCTTCACCAAAAAAATTACTCCCTCCTTCTAAAAAGAGTGCTAACAAGCGGACTTCGGCTATCACAGAATCCCCAAGGGGCCAAGCAAGCCATACTGCTTTATAAAGTGCAGCAAGCAAAATGGTGTGCACTTTCTCAGTCTTTCTGCAGCAGAGGAAGAGTACTAAAATCAGCGCACTGTCCTTCAGTCACAGGTTTTGCTGGACATCTGTATAAAATGCAAATCTACAAAGTCCTGGACATGGGCTCTTAATTCCCTGTCACTGTACCTTCTGCTGTCAATGGGGGTCACAAAGTCTCTCTACATTCTTCCAAGGTATTAACCTTACATACCCAATGCCAGAAATGCTTCTTGCCTCTTTCACCTAGGCTACTTGTTACCATTTTGTGCCATATTGTGGATATTCTTTCTCTCAATGGAAAAACCTCTTAAAGGTGTTTATTTTTCATCCAGGAGAGCTTTGTTCGTGAGTTATATGTGCTTTGTACATGATCTTCTTTTTTTGCATAGGATGTTAGTCTTCTGTCTTGGAATAAATAGAGAGGTGGATAAGTAAATGAAGGTATTTCAGTGGCCCAAATTATATTGCTACATCTTAAATGTATATGCTCTACTAGCTTTCATACTGGATAACAGGCTTCCTCCTATTCTGCTTATTACCCTTAATTGTCCTAACCTGACAGTTTTGTTGTGTGACTTTTGAAGCAGTGTGGCTGTTTGTTTCTTGGCTCAAATTGAAAGTAGCATCTTTCCGCTCCTGTTGTGCTCAGGTCTCATCCTAATCAAGAGTCAAAATTCTCTGCATATGATGCCCCATACTGACATATTCCTTAATATGGTGTATTTTCAGTATCTACACATCAGGCTGTATCAGCTGCAATTGAAGCTGTAAATTACACGCTTCTCCCTCATCACTCGTTCCGCAGTGGTAAGTTACCAAGATGTTTGCATTGATACAGTTAACAGTTTACAGCCATTCTTGCTTTTGGAAGGCTCCAGTTATAATCATCTCCAGGCTCCAATTTGTGCCGTACATGGCCATCTATGTGGGTTTTTGTACCCATTCCAACCACCTGGGTCCCATTACTCCCATTTGGTTCCCATTGCACTGACTTCCTGTCTGTATTATGGAATTTATTTTAATTTTTGAACATTTAACATAAATGGTCTTGTATGGTCCGTACATGAAAAAAAAAATAAAATCACCACCCTATGTTCTAAAAGTATAATTGAATTTCTGCATATTCTTACTTACTCATTGTAATATCAGTCTATAGGAAGACAGTGTCAAAGTAAAAGAATGCCTCTTGACAGAATTTCTCCACAGAGAAAAGAATGTTTTTAAAATACCAGTTTTTAAAATCCCCCTAACTATTTTTACAGAGTCATAGAATAATGCTGAAAAGAGATCTCCCAGGGTCATCTGGCTGTATCCCAAGGCAGGATCCTCATATACTTAAGCCACTCTAGAGAGACAGTTTTCTGGCCTTTTGTTGAGTGGATATTCTGTCAATCTTACTGGTATCTCTAGACCACATGGTATGCAACAAGAATTTTTTGTTGTGTAATGATGCCTGATGCTGAGGCTGAATTTGCTATTCTCTTTCTCACTGGGAATGCTTAGGAATTTATGGGATGCTTTTTTCATTTCCTTAAGGTTTTATTTTCATTTTCAAAGCACACATATACGTTTATGTGTGTATATATAGGTATATAAAATATATTAGAGCATCTTTCATAGCTTAAGTGTTTTCATCATACTGTCCTTCAGAGATTAATGGCAGTTCGAGAGGCACAGCTTATTACTTGTGAGCAAGGACAGTGACGGTGCTGTGCAAAAACATGTAAAGAGCCTTAGACCTTTCTACATGAATGCATAAAGACAGAGGAGGATTTGGAGAAGAGAGTAAAGGTGTTGTTCTTTCTAATGAATTAGAATTTTTTTACTGCATTTTAGTCCTGCAGGTGAACATAATCTACCTCCTGTGGCAGAGCAGGAGGCAAATCAGTGGCCATGCTCCTCATTTCTCCTTTACTTTTCTCCCCAGGCTAATGCCTTCTACCCCAGCCTCACTGCTATTTTCTTTCCCTAAGTCTGATGCCAGAACCTACACATCAGATGCATGAAATACTCTGTGCATAGACCGTCCAGTCCAAATTGGGGATTTTGTATTGCAGTTGTAGATGTCTTTTCCAGGTTCTTGGTCATTGAGACAGGAAAATAAGCTCGTGAATGGGAAGTTACAGCACCCCAGCAGAAACAGGGCCAAATCCCTACTCCATGCCAGCGGCCCTGCCATTCCAAACAGCAATACCAAATGGCTGTGTACCTATCTCAGAAGTTCGTCGGGGGGATACACAGTGACTGAATAACTCCAGTACTTTTTGCTGGGTAAGAAAGCAGCTGAGAGCTAGAAAGGGGTTCATTTCCACAGTCACACTGTCTAGAGGCAAGTCCTTAAGCTGCTGGCATGTATCTCTTTTCTATTATGTGAGTGTTGGGGTCAAGAAAGCAGAGAAAAAATACAGGTCTTTCCATCCTTAAACTGAAATGGCTTACGTGTAGAAAGCTATGCCAGAAATTCTAGAATTCTGTGAATTTTTAACTTGGTTGGAAGGTGAAAAGACAAAGGCACAGCTGAAAATGCTGGCTGATTAGTCTTGTGTATAAAATCTATTTAAGGAGCAATAGCAAACTTCTGTATAAAATTAATTAGAACATAGCACAGTCAGTTGAGATCAAAGAGCGTACATTTATTGTGAAATATATGGTTGCTGGAGACAATTCATTTTTAATTTATTAGATTCCATAAATTGTTTTCTGATAGGTTAGGAACAGAGATCAATCAAGCTTATTCACATAATGCTGGCTCTGGCAACTAGCTAAGTGAATTATTGTCTTGAAGTATATGCTTACCCTTTAATGGTCGTAGACACAGCAATGAAACTACATGGAAGTTGTGCTAGTGTTTTCAGGCTTACAAAAGCACTTGTAGCACAGTAGAACATGTTGATACTAGCAGAATAAAACCCCATGCTTCTCCTGTAAGGAGTGAGGGAAAAAGTAAGCATTGGTTTCATCTTACTGGTGTGATGTCTGCCATTTTTTCTGAGGTGCATATTTGAAAAGGTGGAATCTGAGGTGGCAACATCCAAGGTGCTTTCAGGTTCTTGAAATGTGGATGTGAATTTATGGTGCAATTCCTCTGCACTGCTATCTTCTACATTGTCCTTCATTTTTTGCCGGGGACACAACCAATCTATCCCATTCAGAACATGACCACCCTTTCACCCACCTGGTTTAACTTTGCCTTGAGATTGCCCACATGGATAGAATTTGGCCTTATCCTGTGCTCCAGCAGCTGCCCCTGGAAAGAGAGACCCATAAGGCCTTGGTTATCTCTTGCTTCATAATGTTGTTTCATAAACTACTGGAATAATGTGTAAAAGTCAGGTTTTTTGCTCACCTTTTTCTTATTTATTTCTGCATTCATCCATAATATGATACATGCTGTGCTGAAATAAAGGATGCTGTAAAAATGACAGTGTATATAGAATTAAAAGTTCAGTGTCTGTCTTATCAGCTTATAGGCATGGAGACTGTAGGAGTATGGGAATGAGGAAAGGAAGGTGAGCAGTGTTCTCATGTTTGCAAGCCCTTGACTTAACTGCACATTTCGCCTGCACATGTCCTTTCAGTGTAACTAGACCTTTTAGTTCGACCTGTGCTCATTTTATCCCAGTGCAGGTTTGGATTCCTAACAAATAATTATTCTCTGTGGCTGTGGAAACCAATCTTATTTTTATGTATTACATAAAAAAGCAACCTTCATGGTTTGTTTTTTTTTTCCTTTTTCTTCATCCTGTTGTTTTCAAGTACAACTCTTTATGAATTTCAGAGGTGGTCTGGTAAAGCAGAACAAGATAGTTTTGATTCAGAAGAATCGTAAAACATCTGCTCTGTAAAGACACCTGATGGCAGAAGGATGGAGAGTGCTTATATATTCTCAGAATTGCATTTGAGTATCCAGTACAGGACGCATGCCAAATTCTTCAGGAAAGCAACAGGATATTTTTGTTTTAATATTGTTTTGATATCTTGGGTCTTTTTTATGTTGTCAAAATATCTGCTGGCAATTTATATATAATATGCTCGCTCCCCTCTCTTTAATTTAAAGAAGGACTGAGATTCACAAAAAGAAACTGTCTTTTGGGTATGTCCAGGTGTGCACATCTAAATCCTGTGTAAGGTTGAACGGCATCAGACCATTGTTTTCTGAAAAAATAAGCTATTGCAAATCAGCAGGCATGAAGCCAAGTTATAATAGAATAATTTATTATAATTCGATGTAGATGGTGGATAGAATGGATAGATTGTAATTGAAGCTAAGTTAATAATTCCAGTAAATAATTTATTCAATGAATTTATCCTGTTTTCCTACTCAGAGATTGTTTTTCCATCCCCTTCTCCTTTCCCTCCTTACATTTAATAGTCCCTCGGGTTTTGTCGTCTAACCAGAGGGGTGAGGGCTCTCTTTGTTTCATTATGTGCTGGGCTGTGCTGGCCACCGTGGCAGTGCTGCCGTTTCACACCTCTGCATCCCCAGGTGTGCACGGCTGGAGCCCCGTGCTCAGGGGAAATCTGGTGGGGCTCTGTGTGGGACATGCCCATTATGGCAACAAGGCTTCCAGAGATGTGGGCATTCCTTCAGGGCAAGAATTAGTTATGTCACTTCACACATGGGTAGGAACTCTCTAGCAAAGACTAACTCAAGACAGACAACAAGGGGCTTTCTAGAGGATGAGAATCATGTTTCGCTTGGGCTGTCGACATCTTCAGTTTTTGTGTGTGTGCGTGTGTGTGCGCGGTGCGGGGGAGGTTTGGGTTTGGTTTTCCAGGGCTTCCAGAAGAGAGTAGAAATGTTTGTGCCATAAAAATTCCTTCCAAGAAAATGTCTCCAGTCCAAGGAATTTGTTTATTGAGCAGGAGCTGTGCTCCCAAAGCCTTATGGGGTTTTGTTTCTATTACTGTATGTGCTAGCATCCTGCCAGTTGATCAGGCTGGCCACGGTGCTGTGTCCTTATCCTGTCTTGTTCTGCCCTTTCTTCTAAGTTTTCTTCTAGCTTTTAAAACAGTGTTTCTGGAGTTTTGAGCTTTTAAAAAAGCTTTGTCTCTCCTGAGCAACCCATCCCTTCTTTGTCAGGAATTTGGACAAAGATTATTAGATGCATACGCATTCATTTTCTCCTGGTTCCCTCAAGGACCCAAGCTAAGTGCTCCACCTTTCATTTAACATTATATGCAGGTTTTTGTAACATTTTGTCTCCTTATTGCTTTGAGTAGTGAAGGATTTTCATGTCACAAGGACTAATGTTCTTAATTGATATCTGAAGTAGTGCTGACTAAAAAAATATTGAGCTATGGACATCTCAGACCTATTCTTATTCCAAACGGTTGCAAACTTAAGTAGGCATCACTTCATCAGGACTATGATGATCACAGATTGTGTAGTGCTCAAATAAATGAAGCACAGACAGAGACAAAATTTGCAAAGAGCATTAACTTGTGATGTTTGATTTTGGAGCCCTGAGCCACCAGACTGGGACAGAGAAATTAAACCTTTAATGTAGCAGAACCTATGTACAGTGGTGAGCATGTCGTACTGTGGTTTATAGATTTACCAAGTTCATTCTCACAGTTACTAGGTCTGAAGATTTTAGCATTATCATTGTGTTCTATGTGTTATCTCTTTGCCCATCTTGTTTGTGTTTGTCATGTTTTAACACAAAAATTCCCTAGACCACAGAATCTGCCCTTCCATGACCTGTCTCACTTTCTCCCATAGCTCTTAGACTCCACCTGTACCTGTGGGAAAGGGCTTTAATCCTACACTGCATCCTCAGCGCAGGTTTGGCGTGATATCGCACAATATCGTCCACATTCTCTGTGCTGCTGCGGGTTGGGCTTTTTGTCATTGAGCAAAACATCAAGTAGCAGGTTTGATTTCTTAAGGAGGCTTGCATTTTTCCTTTGACAAAAGTGGAATTGTTTGGTTTTGTATAGATAATCCATATATTCTTCAAAGTGACACTATTCCTCTTAAACAACTTCAAAACATTTGACTTTAATATTAATTTGTAAAAGCAAATTATTTTAATGATCGAATGTATGAACAATAGTCTAATCTGTTCAGCAGTCTGGTGTATTTTTTAATAGATTTCTATATTAATATTGGAGCAAAGACAGTAATTTTTGGTGCTTTTACAGCTGTGAAAACATGCCTATTGCAAAAAGAGACTAAGCTGTACCAAAGGGCGCACTGTGCCAGCAATATTTAATACTTCATTGTAGGTCTGCTGTTTCAAACATCTGTCCCTCATTTAGTGTATTTTTAATACAGAATTTTTAGTGTGGGCAAAAATGTAACTTTTTATAGTAAAATGCTTTCTCTGCTACTGAGAAAAAAGCAACTTAGGATTCTATGAGAAAAAGTATTTTTAATGATTTATAGGATTTGGGTCATTGGCCTTCAACTTCCATAAAACAGTAAGTCATTTTTATTGAAACGAACACATTTCTAAGAACACGAATGTGGTTGATAAAGGAAGTTTCCGTGAAGTAAATATGGAAGCTGGAAAAGGAAAATTACTCTGTAGCCCCTGTACTCTGCTGCACATTATGCGTAAAAAGGAAATAATTGAGTTACGCAGGCTGAGGCAGGTGAGTGCAACAGACTCCTGCGGTAAAAAGGAAGAAATAGGAAATGAGTTGTGTGTGAAAGATACTGAGGTTATGGCCACCTGATGTGATTGTCAGTGTTCTGTGGGCATTGTAGAATGTTCAGGTTGGAAGGGACCTTGGGAAGTCACCTGATCCTGTCTAAGGGACATCTTCAAATGGAGAATGTTGGAGAGATGTCCTGGGGTCTTGCTACGAGTTAACAGCTCATCAGCTTGAGAGGGGACTTGGCACTGCTGAGGCTGCTCCTCGAATCCTGTATCCGGTTTAAGGCCCCTCACAACAAACAAGACAGTGAGGTGCTGGTGTGTGTCCAGAAAAGGGCAGCAGAGCTGGTGGAGGGTCTGGAGCACAAGTCTTATGTGGAGCAGATGAGGGAGCTGGGGGTGTTTGGCTTGGAGAAGAGGAGGCTCAGGGGAGACCTTATTGCTCTCCACAACCACCTGAAAGGAGGCTGTAGCCAGGTGGGGGTCAGGCTCTTCTCCCAGGTGACAAATGATAGGACAAGCTGTGCCAGGAAAGGTGTAGATTGGATATGGAGAAAAATTTCTTCACTGAAAGGGTGGTCAAGCACTGGAACAGGCTGCCCAGGGAAGTGGTGGAATATACATCCCTGAAAGTATTCAAAAAATGTGTAGGTATGTTACTTGGGGACGTAGTTAAGTGGTGGCCTTGACAGCGCTGGGTTAATGGCTGGACTGAATCTTAGAAGTCTTTTCCAAACCTAATGATTCTATGAACCTATGATTCTACAGAAGAGAGCACCCATGTGTACAGTGTAATTCTTCCACACTAGTGTAATTCCCACTATCATTTTTTGGAAGAAGAGTTTAATGAGTGAATCTTCACAGTTTTTTATGCATGGAAAAATAAGAATATCCTTATCCTTACAGTACATTAAAAAAGTCTAGACAAAAGCAGAAGAAAACAAAGTGGCTATCATGTACTAAATTAAATTTCCAAATATGTGGCAAGTGCCCATGCCCATCCCATTTAAATAGTTATCAAAAATACATCTTAGATTAATTCCTCCCTTCCACGGGTATGAAACTGCCCAACTTATGTATGAAAATGTTCATCTCTAACAACACACAAAAGGTCTATGGTTTGTTTGTTTATTTGTTTGTCCTGCAGCAATGATGCTTGGACACCAATCTGCTTGTTCAGATGACATTTTCCTAGATCAGCCTGCTAGAATTAGTTGGTAGACGGGGATGTTTTATCCTGCAAGGTGGGAAAACAAACACTAGTTTTGCTGTTTTGATTTGTAAAAGGAATAGTTCAGGAAGGGAACTCTGTACTGGGGCTCAAGAGTTTAATGGTGAGACTCACTGTCATCTTAGTTATCAGGAAAAGTTTATAGGTCTTGTGTGGGAAGAGCACTTGAAATTATATCCACAGATACATTTAATACAGCTTCCATTTGTTCCTGTCTTATATCTCAGTATAATTAATTGGTGAAGATTTACACTGTGTCTTATGTGAAGGGACTGTTTGAAAGAATGAAAATAATTTGGCTGATATTAACATTGCCTCAGCTATACCTTCCTTTACTCGCTTTGTACAGGTATACATTACTACCTCTGAGAAAGGATTAAGAAACAGGCTAAGCTGGGAACCTCCAGAAAACAGAAAAATGCTCTTCTTTACCCAGGAAATGCATCTTGGTTGTCTATGGTCTTGTTGCACTGGCAGGGTTTTTTCAACAAAATATAACGGCATAGAAAAAAAATATTAAATTTATATACAGACACTAAATATGTCAAATTCTTTTTCTTTCTTTTTTTTTAAGACAATCAGTCTTCCATTTGTACAAGTACATGAGGTCAATGTGAACTACAGGGATTCAACATCTTTTATGTTTTGAGTTTTTTCTTTAAAGCAGATCTATTCCTACAGTCTTCAGTGATTTGGTATGAAGATTAGAATTGTGCCCTTTTTTAGTGGTGTCCATGACTTCAGAATATGCAAGCTAAAAAATAAAAACCATTCAACAGTACGCCTGATGCAGCTCATAATGGTACTAGAAAAGGAAGCCAGGATGTGTCCCTCTTAGATTTCCATAAAAGAAGGAAGTCCACAGGTGCAATGTATTTTAGAAAACCCATTGTCAGCTAGATCACCAAACATAAAAAAAAAAAAAAAGTAGCATTTACATAATTTGGGAAGACCTGATATTAACTAAAAATATAAACCATCTATTTTTTGGTGATACAACACGCATACCTTTGTGGCTGTAGAGGCAGCAAGCATACACAGGTGATAATGCTTAAAAATTTGTCAAAGAGAAAAAATTCTGTTTTCTTTTGAATTTTTGATTTGTGGACACTCACTAGGGTCTAATTTAAAAAAAAAAAAAAGATGTAGGGAAAAGTATATATGTATGTCTCTGAGGATGGGCAGTATGGGCAGTTTCTTCTTACAGGAATTCTTCAGGAACAAATCCTGAGTCTGGAATCGTCAGGATGTGGTCAAGAGCAAAATCCCAGTTCACAGAGGCAGGGGCAGGTCGGTGGGACTGCTGAGGTAGGAACTGTCGGACGGTTCCTGTTATTGGCAATCTGGTTCCCTCTCTCCTTGTAGGAACGCCGGGATTAGGCCTGCAGCTGTACAGACTTAGTCACTAATTAAGAGAACTTTATTTTACTGGAGTTGCATCCAGGGTTAGAGCTTTGAGTGAAGTGAGTTGAGACATTCAGAGGTACTGACTCAATTCTGGATGCTGTTAGGATCACCAAAAACTTGTCAATGGTAAGACTTGCATGCCCTTCCTTAAGGATATCTAAAACAACTAAAACCTCTCTGAATTCCCTTTTTATGTAAAACTGAAAAATATAAAAAGGTTTTCCCATCCCTTGCCACCGTGTGCATGAATAACTGTGGTTCACATAACTTTTTAAAACATTTTAGGAACAAAATAACCCTAAAATATCTAAGTATTTAATAAGTATTAAAAGGCTTCATCTATAACAGGCTCAGCAATGCTCTTCTGTTTAACTGTATTGTGAGATAACGTCTGTAAGGCAGCTCCATTGTAATAAAAAGTGCTGATTTCATAGGAGACTGTAAATGACAAGCTCTGCATCAAATTTAGCTGCTCTTTGGAGATAAAAATGAAAGCAGAGAAAACTAAGAGCCAGTATAATTGAACAACTTTCCGAACTGTTGCATTTTATATATAAAATGTTAGTTTTCAAAGGTGAGGGCCAAAATAAATGTTTAGAGTTCGCTCTTGGTTTTGTGGTGCAGCAGAGATTGACATGCGTTCACGGTTGCATCATGGACACTGGAAAAACCCCGCTCACCATCAGGAGGAATGTGCTTGGCACCAAGTCAAATGCACAGCGTGGAAGCATTCACCTAATTAGTGTTTTAACAGCTGCTTAAGGTTCGTTTCAATGGGAAGAAAATTATTGAGCACAATTTTATGTAATTAGTAGAGCAGAAAACACGTGGTGTGTCTAATTAAATGTTTAAAACTATTGACATTACGTAGCTACTGTTGAGGTAAATGAAGTGGAAAATCGTTATGATTTTTTCGGTTGGTAAATTACTCCACAATATGCTCAAAGGCCCATTTGATAAGATGAACTCAATCCTAATGCAGAATGATGAGCACCGGGGCCTTTTCACACCCCACAGGTATGTGGAGGTCTCACCAATTTAACTGGAGGAACTGGCTGGTATTTCAGGGCTTTCAAGTCTTGCCAGCATGTGCTCCACTCTTCAGAGCACACTGTGTTAAATGCAAGTATGTCCCGCTGCTTTGGTTCACAGCTCCTTTATCCAAAGGGTGACGAACTGTGCATTGTAGAGCTGAAGTCCTCGCTTTCTGATCCCAAAACAATAAAGCCATTGAGTAACGATCCAGCAGGCACTTAGAAAAGAAGAGGAGCTTGGCACTGCAAATTTGCTTATAAAACTTGTTGTATTTCACAGGTTGCATTGTTGAAGTATTTGGACTTTGTTTTGCAGTTCTCAAGATAGAGATGGAAGTGTAATTACATATCATGCAACATCAGTTGTGTGGTTAATTTAAATCCAGTTGCACCACAGGTGCTTCATTCTATGCTTATAACAACCTGTTCTGATATTTATTTACAGGAGTATTGAACAATGTTGACAGTAAAACCCAAACTTCTGAAATTCATTTTTTCCCCATTTGAGTCAATACAGTTTTTGCCTAACTGATACTTAATGACATGCTTTGTCAGGTAAACTGCTTTTTTTTTTTTTCTATTTCAAATGCAATAGAGAAGAAATAGCACAAAATCAGGGAGTGTGGTTTAATTGCAGCTGTGGCACGCAAATCCAGCAAAGACAACGGAAAAACACTGAATTTACACTGGGCTAACTGAGGGTTCGTCCACCCTTTTTGTATTGAGTTACTTAGCTCTACAAGCTAAGTTTATCATTCTATATAATACTTAAATATAAGTATATAATTTTGTTTATCATTCTATAAAATACTTCAATATAAACTATAAAATGAGCATGTGCATAGTGTGAAGGTAAACATTCCCTGAAAGAAATTAGGGAACTATTTCGCAGAAAAAAAAAGATTTAAAAGAGAGCGGTTGCCTCTTTTTTGCTTCTGTGGCTTTGCCTCTCATTGTTCATTTGTTTTTATGGCCTCCACGAAACATGAAGTAAGGTTAAGCTGTGATTACAAATTTGCGTAAGAATGTGCCAGCACTGCCTGCCTCAGAAGGCAGCAGATCACTCCTCTGAGGAGGTGAAGTTGAAGGTGTCATTCCTCAGTGTCTTTCCTCCAACGACCGGAAAAAATACTGAAGCCGCACACATGGGGTACTTACTGATTCCTCTTTATGACACAGCTGCAAGTCTACAGACTGAGGGCAGGTACAATTTTGAACCTTCTAGAAGGAGGAGGAAGTTCTGCTAAAAGTGATACGGGATTTGTACTAGGGAAGGGTTAATGGCAGTAGCTCTTCCCTCTCCAGGGCCACCACCAGCCTGTTGTGCAAGTGCTGAAGCAGACTCCCCTTATGGACACTGCAGTGCCTGTGGTAATGGCTCACACTGCGTGGATCCAAAGCCAAAAGTTTCATTTCTGGGATACTCTGGTAGACTCTGGATTCTCCAGGAGAACAGATTTCAATTAGCTACTGCTGCTGAGAATTCCTACTTGCATTCTTTTACTCCTGGAGGTATCCTACCCAAGAGCTTGAAAGAGAAGATTCTTGTATGAGGAGGGAGAGAAGGAGTCAAGCACCTATGAGCAATACCTACTTCCTAGAAAATTAAAACTTTTAGCTGTTACCTTTCAGTAACTGGAATTCTACTCAGGGACTCACTGTCTTAAAACCTCTCTGGCATGGCATGGGAAGTGATCTACATTTTCCTGATGTACCTCAAAACACAGTAAGAAGTCTGTCTTTTGTTTTGAGGAACCTTTTCAAATTTAAATGACTTTACCTGCTATTTAAATTTAATGACACAAATTTTTAAAGTGCCCTGGGGACTTGAGGAAGAGCAGGAGTGGTCATACTTCACAAAACCATGGGAAAGAGGGATCTGGAAAAGCCTGTTGGGTCTTTTCAGTGTGGGAGTTTTGGAGGTCTGTGGCAGCATCAGGGCTGTATGTGAGGCTGTGGGGCTTCATCTGTGAGCTGAAAGAGTTAATTTTCAGATTCATCATGAGCTGTGTTTACTGATCCTTTCTTATTCCTTTGTGATAATTGGCACCTCAGATTCTCTGCTAATTAATTGGGCTGCAAGGGGCAGGTGGCGCCATTCTATTTTGATAATCCCTGTCAGCAATGTCTGTATAATCTCTTTGTTTAATTAAAATGAATTTGTAATAGGGGTGCATGAACTTGCAACAGTTTGGGTTTTTTTTTCCTTCTCTTCCTTTCTCTCTCTCTCTCTCCCTCTTTCTCCCCCTCCCTGCCTCCCTCCCTCCTGGCTTTGCTTTGCTTCACTTCAGTGGGCGTTCACTGCTGGGGGGCAGTTCTGCACTTGTGGAGCCACCACAGTCCGTGTGCTATTGTCACTCTCCAGTCTCTTTGGAAATGTCTTACCTCATTAACACTCCCCAAGACATAAGCCATTTATTTTGAAATGTCTTTTTTTCTTTCCCTTTAAAACAATGAACAAATCTGTAAAGAGATTTCAAAACTCCTTCCTACTTAAAGTAAAAAACAGTTCAGAAGGTGCATTGAGGATTTAAATAATTTTAGTTAAAACCAAAATATTTAACCATTGAAAGACATTACTGTAATGTTTTATCAATTCATTGCTCATTTATCTCCATGGCCCTGACAAAAATTTCAAGCAAGCAAACAAAATCCAGTGCCAAAAGCATTGTTTATCTTAAGTCAGTTCAGGCAATATGAGCAAGGGTCAACTTTTTAACACTCACTGAGGGCAGATTTCAGAATGAAGAGCTGAAAGTTTAAATTTCTGCTAAGACATAGTTTCAATATGTGTTTTGTTATGATTATTGGAAGCATTTCATGCCAACTGCAAACACAGAAGTGGATTGCAAGCCTTGTCCTTGAGGAGGCTGCATGGCTTTGAAGGTCCCCTCCTTCTCCAAGTGCCTCCCTGATGTTTTGTCTAGTTTCTCTTCACATTCCAGAGCAGAGGACAGAAAGCCACAGGAGCCGGAACAGAACATGGGATTTGTTTTACAAACACTTTAAAGGGATAAGAAGGTGAAGGATAGATGACGAAGGTTTCTTGTGCCATGGAGGACATTTCACATCATGTGCTTGTCTTGTCCAGTGGCCTGACAGCTCACTTCTGCTGGCTGCTGTTCAAGGGGAAAACTATATACTTCCCTTTTTTTTTTTTTCTCCTGTGCCTGGAGGCATGCTGGAGCCTAGCAGAAATAAGAATCCAAATTTTGGTGAAAATTTAACTGCTAATAGGTTGCTGAAGGAGTCTGTCAAACTCTCGTAGTAATATGAATGATCACAATTCCCTAGAATCCAAAAGGAAAAAAAAAAAAAGATGTTATGTAGTAGTTTAATTATATTATCATCCTTTCTGTGTTCAAGATGAGGCCACTCAGGAACTGATAGTGGCACTCACGGCTCCTTTATGTTTATTTGAAAAGAGTGGCACAAAAGATCACTTCTTCAGTGGCATTTCAGCATTTCCTCAGATCCCCAAGACTGTCCTGCTGCAGATGTTTTTTTCCCTGCTACTATTGACGTGTTTACTTGCATTGTCTGCTGAAACCACACATCCAGCTCATTATCCTGTGGTGTGTTTACTGGTGCCATACATAGGGGTGAGTATACCTGTTGTATATCCACAGAACTTGGAAATTGTGCAATGTCAGCAATGTAGGATGTGTTTCATCCTTTCCTACCCATTCCTAGTCTTCCTGAGGTCCTTCCTTTCCTCTTACTGAAAAAGCTGCTGATGGTTCAGTGTGAGTAATAAACATTATACAACTCTCGAGTCATTTGTCTGGGATCCTCACACCCAAGAAATCAGCTCACATGCAGGAGATGAGATCCTGAAATTACAGTGAAGGATGTTTTAGAAAGTTCCATTTGAAAGACTGGTTTTTTAAACAGATGTCAGTGAATTAGCATTTTCAATGGGACATTAAAGGATAAGCTGGCAAACCTGTCAGCATTCCCCTGCAGTGCTCTAAATGGATGCCCAGATCTGCCAGCGTTTGTAACCTTATCATTAGCCTCCCAGTAATTGCTCTTTGTCAGCTATCCCTAGTGTCCACACTCAAATGGTTACATGAAACTGTTTTAATGCAGTAAAGCAAGATGAAGTTTGAAATTCTCATCAAATCAGGGAGAAGTTTGAAAACTCGGACTGGCAGGGGAAAAAAAAAAGAAATCAATAAATTCTTCTGTTCAAATCATCAGAGTTTTTTTGAGATTGTCTAAAGCTATGGATACTATTAAAACAGAATGAAAACATAAAATGATGACAGTGATAAGCTGTCTTGCTGCTGTTTGTCCCTTTGCCATATGGGTGCTCTGCAATGCCTACATGGTAAGGGAGAGGAAACTTCAGTTGTGTTTCCTGGCATTTGATGAGCATCGCACTAGAAAGAACTTCTGCGACACAGCAAAAAAGCAACCCCCAAACTTTTCAAGAATTGGAAATGCATCCAAAGATTTGCCTGCATCACAGACATTCTGTGAATTTACTGTTATAAAATTGTATCTTTGAGGTGCAAGACTGTTCAGATGTTTAAAGCACAGAAATATCTCAATGTACAACAGCAGGAAAAAAAAAAGGTGAAATCCTGAAAAGCTCAAGAGGTCCAAAGGAATCTTTCCTCTAACTTGTCATTGAGCATAACGACTAGGGATCAGCTCAGCAGCATCTAGCCCTTACAGATGGTGTCTACATCAAGTATGACTCCAGTGCATTTCCTTTTCCTGGCAGTTAAGATGCTGTTGTGTAAGGGTGTGACTTCAAAGTTGTGTCTGGGACCACTCTTCTGTCTTATTAGCTCATTTCTGGGAGCAGTGATAGGTTCAAGGTTTTCCTGAGCTCTGTTTGTTTGTGAGTCCAAATGAAAACAATGGGGGAGTTGAAACAACTTCTGAGACGCGTGAAGAACTTTCTTATTTGGGGACTTAATTGGATTTCTGTCTGCCTGGCTTTAGGTGACAGATTCCCAGGCAATTCCATGGTTTCTGTACAAATGTCTCCTGATTGTGACTATTATGGAGATGTGGTGTTAATTAATAGATTCACAATTCAAATTATGATGTGGGGTTTTAGAGAGATGTATGTATGTAATATACACAAAATATAATAACTGATGTGGCTGTGGAGGTACCTCTGTTCCTCTGTTTTTGAGAGTCTCAGGTTTAAGGGTTTAATTCAGGTCCTTTTGGTTCCAGACCTAGTTACTGCTAGATTGCCACAGGAAAGTATGAACGCATTTGCTTCATATTACTCAGTAGACTAGAGGTAGAAACTCCTAAAATGCAGCATTTAATCTGTGAAAATCCAGCTCAGAATGTGAATCATCTTATATAGGAATTTCTGTCCAAGTTTTAGTATGGCAAGACCAGAGTATCTCCCAAAGTGACTCTTCTCCTCTGCTGAGCGTCAGCGACAGCAGAATAGCAATTCAATTGCAGAGACTGTTCTGCAGTCTTTGAAAGGATTGCATGCATGCTAGAAACTGAATAAAAATTACTCATGCCACAGAGGATTAAATGCCTTCTGAGAATGTGGAATTCCACATCTGAAACATGATTCTGTTCTGGCTCAGATGCCTTGAAAGGTTAAGTCCATTTCTTTGGTTTACAGGTACTTGCTGCAGAGAGTCCAGCTTTGCTGATGTGAAAGCAAGGAGCTAATGCTGTCAAATGGTCCCATTTAATTGCACTATTTACGTCTCATATGTAGATTGTGAATAATTATTTTCAAATTGAGGCTCATAATGTACAAAGGGATGCTGTGAATCATCCAAACCTTTTTTTAGGAAGCAATTTTTCCTCTCACAGTCTAGAATGTGGGTATTAAGGAAATTCTGTTTTTTCCTGCCTCGTGAATTCAGCAGTTCAGAGGAAAAAATGTATCAGCTAGGTATTATATAGGAGATTGGTAGTTGAACGAGGTGAAGTGGTAGGGTAAAGACTGAGCAGGAAAGAGTCATATAGTTGTATAGGGAATGAAGGAGATGCACAAAAAATTCTACAAATCACTTTAGAACAGTAAAAACTCGTAAATTCTCCATTTACTGACAAAGTAATTTGTCACAGATACTGGCCCCAACTGATAGACATTAAGTAGGCAGTAACTGTGACAAATCACATTGTGCATTGTTAATTTAGATTATTTCTTTTCCACTTCACAGTCAAAAACTGGTTATTTGGAGCTGGCAAATACAGTGGCATTGCAGGTACTGTACTGTCGACAAGAAACAATCTTCTTAAGTGATACTGTGGTGAGTCCATTTGGGTAACTGTTACAGAGACTTCTACTGTAGAAACTCCACTCTTTCTTGCAAGATCATCTCTGACCATTTGAATGTTAACATTCTCTTATTCATGGTGCTGACTTCTGAGTTATATTTTCAGGCAAGGCCGATATTTCATGTTGATTTTTGCTTGGAGTTGATTCTTGATTGGTCTTAGATGTAAAAGCTCATGCCTTTTTGATTATCTGTGAAGGTATTGATATTGAATCTCTAATACTACTAGCTATTGACTTTTATTTATTTGTTGTCTTTTTTTAAGGTTTTAAGACCTTTTTTGAGGTCTAGGTGTCCTAAAGTCTTACTGGAGATTTAAACTATTTAAGGTATGGTTAGATGGTTTCCTTAAATTTATCATTACCTTCTTCAGTAGTGTTTTTGAAGAAAAAATATTTAAAAAAATCAGAGTCATCAAGGCCTTTATGAGTCCATTTATCAAGAATTAAGATCAAGACTAACAAGTTAACAAATTAATCAAGATGCTCAATTATGCAACATAGGAGCTCTTGAACAAGAGCTACACATTTTGCATTTTGGAGTTGTTTGGCTTATGGAGGAACGAGTATCATAAACTGCCAAAGTTTTGAATCCAAATTCTCAGTGTATATAATTTTTGTCCTAGGAGTTATTTGGTATACACTTGTTTGGTTTTTTTCTGCTATAGGCGGGCTGTCAGCAGGATGTAACCTGGAAATTAAATATCCTTGTTTGCAGTAAAATTTTTAAAGATTATGGTGACTATGCTTTAGTACTTTGACTCCTATTTTGAAATACTGCTTTTTAAAAGGTAAACAATTGCCTCTAAGGAAACATGGAAATAACATCTTGATTTCGTTGTAGTTCTGAGAAACAGCATTTCTTCAGTGTGCCCGAATTTAACAAGTTGAATAATTATTTATTTATTCATGAATTTAGTTAGTTATTTAAAAGCAGGATCAGTTACTTCTGGGAGCTTATTGTATATATTAATGTTATTGAAGGATTATCCTCTGTGCAATATTTGGCCTGGATTTGAGGTCACAGACCCTCTGGCCACTGAGAGTGAGCACATTTGGCCAGTGAATGGCTCATCTTTCACTCTGAGACACCACTGCAGGGCCTCTTCTGTCATCGGTCTTCCCTAGCCAGCTCTTTGCGTTCCTTTGAGATAGCTCTCTATTTGTCTTTAGCTTTGAGACAATATTTGCATCCTATGCATGCTGCAGTGCTGTCCTGGTGGGCTAGCTCGTGCGGACACAGCACCGAGCAACTTTGCCTCACCACAGTGGAGGAGGTCGGAGGCTGAGGGAGAGCGGGAGGCTGGGCGAGATCCTGGGTGAGGCTCACCTCAACCACCGATGCCAAAGGCGCAGAGGAGATGGGAGAAAAGTGAGGGACTCTTCTCAGGGGAACAGGAACAGGTTTATTGAGGGTAGGGAGAAAGCAACGAGGAGCTGAGAAGAGCCCCGAACAGCTTTGGGCAGTAAGTTTTATACAGAGGCAATGGGGGTGGAGCATGCTTAAAACAACCAATAACAAAGCATTCGAGGGGAGGTACGTGGGCGGGGAAACCGATCGAACGGCAAATGAGGGGGAGGGTAGGCAGGGAGGGCAAACAGGGATGAGGTAACTGGGAGGAGGAGAGTGCGGCGGCCATTGCAGACGTGCAGGGTGGCACATCTTTCCCGCCTCAACCAACAACTTTTCCCGCCCAGCTGCCTCAGGGCAGCCATGTTGGGGCAGGCAGCCATTTTATGGTTCCTGGGCCTTTGCAGAGTCAAACCACTGGACCCTTGGTTTGTCCCAGTCCAGGGCACCAGGGCGGGCATCAGGGCGCACCACAACATATGCACATGCATAAAGCACCATCTCAGCCTGCTGTTGTAACACTTGTCACACATCAGTCCTAAAGCAAAATGCTACCACTGGTTTCATGGCCTTTTAGTTCCTGCAGATAGGATATTCAAATAGCTTACATCTCATTATGTCAGTTTTCAGCCTTATGTTATAAACTTGTCCAGACACAGAGCTGTGAAGGAAGCAGGTAGCACCAGTTTCTCTGCAACAGCCTGTGTCCTAGCAGGGTTAGAGGGCTTTTCAACCCAACACGAATGATAAACACCTCATTCAGATCCACCTTTGCAAAGGTATTTGTGAGTGTGGCTGAATAGCTCTGGAGAACAAGAAAGAAAAGATGGGACTTAACCTGTTCATGTCATGTTACTTCAGCCACTGAAGAGGCTCCTGGTAACTGCCCCATCTATCTGGGCAACACCACTTGCAGAGGTTTTAAAGAGACCATGATCAGCCGTAAGGTGATATGTTAAAAGGACTACCAAAACCACCCCTAGAAACTTGAAGCACTAAAGAGGCAATCACTGGAGACAGAAAATGCAGACGGCACAGCCACTTCATTGATTTGTTTTTCCTGGAATTACAGACTCATTCTTCACTTAAAATTAGTGATCATCAGGGACTGAGTCACTCAGTTCATTCTCTAGACCCTACTTTTCCCTCTCCTAAAAGAATGTGTGCTCGTGGGTAGGCCAGCTGTGCTGGTGAACTGTGGTCACTTCCCTGCCACATTTGCTTCTGGCAAGCTCTCAAGGAGGTGTGCATCCATCCACTTCCTAAAGACAGAATTTCTCCCCATCATGGCAGAGAGGAATCAGCTGCAAGAATAACATGCCTTTGGGGTGTTTCTGCATGAAGGTGAGGCCTGTTGTGGCCAAAGAAAGCATTAGCATCTCTGCTTCAGGTTGGTTGGTGGCTGAAACAGCTTTCTGGAGCTGCACAGAAGTACCTCCTAACTGATCAGCAGAGAAAAAACAAAAAGCTGACATTGAAAAAAGCTGTCTTTCAGCACAATCAATCTGGCAAACACTTCCCTGTGCCAGGATTACACAGGAAATAAGAAAGTTTTTATTACATGCCGTGGTATTTATGTGTGAGCTTCTGGAGCATAGGTCAGACTATAGCAAATGCTTGTGGAGATTGGTGATCATCCCCAATCAATATGTGAACTGAGCTCAAGATGAGAAGGGTCTGTTAACTTTAGTAGGCTGCTCATCTGATGTTAAGTATCAGAAAACAAATTAGTAATAAAATTGTTATTATTGGCATCCTAGGTTATATTTGGGCCTTGCAGCACAGAAGATTATTGCCTGATATATCATAGATGATAACACTGAGCTCCCCTGTAGGGATGAACTGCAGGTTCATAGACTGATAAAGTAGAATACAGACAGATGCTTGCTGCTGGAACAGATGTGCTGGTCTTAATACATTACTGCTTATCTGCTGGTGATTACTGCCTTTCTCCTCAAGAAGGTGGCAAGACCACTGAGTGCTCCTCATCTACTTTGGTGTAAGCTCAGATATCTTGTCTTAAGCTGCTGTTGAAGGCTGTTTAAACTAAGCCCAGCTGACTTGTCTGTGAAATAGATGGGGGTGTCAGGCAGTTCACTCGAGTTTTGTAAGGAGTGATAACATTTCGGAAGAGAGAAACGGATGATATAGCTTTCTATGGGACTTTAAAAGTAGCAAAATGTACCTTGAAAAAGTTTTCCACCAAATGAGATCAAGAAGATAGAAAGGGACGTAGCTGTTACATTGTACATGGAAAACCACAATTGACTTAAACCCCATGTATCTTCCTAGTTTATAACTCTTTAAAGTCATTTCAATCAACCCCTTAGGGTTCCTAAAGCTTGGAGTTGGTTGAAAATACACTGTATTTTCACTGTGCTCGCTTTTGCTAGCAGCATTTAGCAAGTACACAGTTCTGTGTAGCAGCTTCCTCTATTATTTGTGCTGCAGCTCCACACAGAAGTAGAGAAGCAGCATCTTGGCAGCTAAGAAAATGGAGAAGTGAAACAAAACTAAAGATTTAAATGTATTCCCTAGATTTCAAACAGAGAGTGTTTCTTTAAGACAGATCTGATTTTTGAGCTGGGAGCAGGGCATGTATTTCAAGAGATGCCAGAAATACCTGCTTATGGGAGTCTCTGTGGTACTGTGGCCAGTGTTTGTGAGAAAAAAATGTAAGCACTTTAAAGATAAAATATTATGCGATGCTTTAAAAAGCCCAGGGCGTTTAACTTGTACTGTTGCATGCTTAACTTAATGGTGGTAAGAATACACTGCTAATTGGAGTGACAGTTCAGTGGAACTGACCATCTTTACATATAGTTCATGTTTCCTTCAGTTCTATGTTTGATTCCACCCAACGATTTAAAAAACAATAAACACATGAACATTTTACCAACAAGATTGGACTGTTTCTTAAATAGTTCTTGAACACACTGTTTCAGCTGTAAAAGTAGCTCAGAATTGCTTCTGCAGGTTTCTTGCTTGAAGGTTAGGGGCATTATGTTCTTGTATTGTGTAGACTGCCTGCATGAGTTGCTGCAAAGTTCATTATACTGCTAAGGCTGTCACTGGTATTTATGGATATTCATGTGCAGTGAACCCTTGAACCTGAGCTAGTCATCTGAGCGTTGCTTGTAGTTAGAGTTGTGTTTATGCTTAACATTGGTAGCAGTATTTAATTGCTCCCTGGGAAAAATAATTGCAATTTGAACTCAGTTGTGTAGTAGACAAGGGATTGCAAAAATGCCAGGTCCACAGGAAGGACTGTCCTTCTTATAGAAGTATTAATTATTAGACTTCTGTTTTCAGCTCCCGTTTCCAGAGTTTGGGAATGAATGTGGAACAAGTATATTATTCAAACTGTGCCATGTCCCACTCCCACTAAAGTCAGTAATGGCAAAAATTGCGTTATGGAATTAATCCTATTTCAAAAATATTTTCCAGGCATTTTTCATGTCAGCTGCAAATGGGAGAAAGGGTGATGATGCCATTTTGCAATGGAGAAGAGCGGAGCTCTTGCCTTATACTCATCTGAAGAATTTCTAATTCAAAGTATTGCAATGTTATCCGTGCTAAAGTTTCGGTTCTCATAACCCAATATCAGATGGGAAAATCCCGCGTAACGCCTGGAATGCCAGCAGGACCGTTATGGTCCTGAGGCGGGTGGTGCTATACATGTCCTCAGAGCGGCATTTTAGCACTCTCCTGCCAGTGTGAAGGGAGTTTATATTTCTGTAACTCTAGTGGGGATTCTTTTGGCTTGACACAATCCTGGGAATGTCTTTCAAACCATGTACATACACAGAACAGATGGCTTTCATGGGAAGCAGGAACTACTGTAAGAAATTTTTTTTTTCCATTTCTTGGTAGCTTTCTGACTTGAAATAATCCTTCCACAGATACTGTGTAATGGGAACAGTATCTTGACTCTCACCTCCATCCCTCTCTTATTTTCATTTTCCTGTCAAGCTCAAGGAAAAACATTTTTCACATATTCTAAGGGTAGAGGTGGGTTTTTTGAGCTTTAAATTCAATTACTACTGAATTTTAGCATTTGCAATGAAAGCTGAATTACTGAAGCTAAGCCTTAGTGGAGAATTTAACAATGCAGTTACTGTATTGTTCCTGTTCCTGTCCTCTCAGGAATCAATGCCATCTGACCAAAACTCAGGAATGTAATTATTGACAGATATGTAGCTGCATATGGAAAATAATCTTTAGAATTTCATGCATTTTGCTTGGAATTTGATTAAATATGAATATTTTGTAGTACCAGATAGCAACATCAGTGAGTGATATATTGTGATAGAATATAATATGAAGTGACCACATAAGATAATTAAAGATCATGTTGAATTTAATTTTCATGCTCTTGCACTTAGAAGCTTGTCACTGTAAATGGAGAGTTAATGAATCGGCTGCCCCCTGCAAACATTGACTCACTAAATGGCTCTCCTTTCTCAAAACCATGAGTTTGCTTTTCACATCCTGTGGCCTTACAGAACATACAGAATAACAATAAATAGACCTACTTTTGCTTTTGTTATGAGCGGGTACACTCCTCTGCACTCATCAGTCTGGCAGAGTTTCTCATAGATTTTGTTAATATTTCTCTAACTTGATAAAACGAGTAAGAACAAGCAACCGTCTAATAGAAAAGAAGAAAGCTTCAAAAATTTGGTGTGTGTGTATCTTTTTTAGTAAAAGTATTTGACCTTGAAAACATTTCCCAGTTACTACCAAGACAAAGAACAGAAGCTGTAGGTTCATATTCAGCTGCCTGTACAATAATGAATTACAACCTAACATTAGAGAGAAAAAATAAGTGTAGTCTATTGTAATTCTCTAATTGAAAATGTATCATCATGGAACTGTTACTTGGATACCACTCAAATTCTCATGGAAATGTGTTTCCTTTCATTAGCAGGTCGATTTATTTGATGATATTACGGAATTGCAGGTTAATTTTCATCTATTACCCTTGTATCATATTGATACTGTCCAGCTACATGTTTTAAATAAGCATGTGACTTCTACTGTCTAGTTTTTATTTCCATCTGAATATTTGCAAGTGCTGGGATTAACATATTATCTACAGCCAGGGAACTAAATTAGCAGGATTTAAAGATGGTGCATCCAGAGAATGGATCAAAAATAGCTCAGCCAAAATGAATAAAAAACATGGTAAAAATGAATCTAGATATGAGGAACTTACTATGTTAGACCTGAGTGAATATAATCAGAATTGAGAGCATAAAACTCTAACATTTGTCTGAATCACTTCTCTTAAAGATAGTGGGGAATTGTTGAAAAGCAGCTGCTGTCGTGTAAGATTTGGGAGTATCCCATCAATTTCTAGCTTTCATCAGAGTATGAGAATTACCACAGCTTGGTGATGGTTTAAGGTCATTGAGAGATGATACCAGAGTTGCATCAGCACATGAGCTGACCATGTAGATGTTGCTGAATCATCCCAGCCAAAAAAAAGTTATCAGCACTACACCTCAGCCTCCGTCTTGGCTGGATGCTTTGGTGGAGGTGGATGGAGTTGCGTTGGAGGCAGGGAGCAAGAATCTGCAATGTGTTAGCGTGTTTTTTCTATGGATGGAGCCGGAACCCTCAGGCCAGGGCAGTGCCCCGATGGTGCCCTGCAGCAGAGAAGGTGGTGGCAAGACTTGCAGGCTTTCAGTGCGTGGGGATTTGCAACCAATTCTATTGTAAATAAGGTGTTATAAGTATGTAAAAAGTCTTAATCAGTGAATTCTCAGACACCAGAAGTTTCCTCAAGGGTCAATACACAGGTTGTGCTGTTAATGTTTGCTCCCTTCCACACTGAGATGTAGGGACAATTTTCAGCTACAAAACTGTGAACTGCAGTAGCAACTCAGACTGTAAACAGCCTATGCTGTGGGTTCTTCAGGGAGTAGTTTTTTGGAAGACAAATTCTGTATAATCCTTAAAAACTGTATTTAATGCTTCTTCAGAGTACTAGCAGGGCAATCATAAAAAATGACACATTTATGGTTTAAATAAGATGAACTGTGCTTTGATCCTGAAAAGTTCTAGCATAATGCTCTGATGCTCAGCTTCATTCTTCCTGACAGCGTGAGATATCCCGCGTTCCCCCCTCAGTCCTTGCTCCTTCTCCTGTGACCCTCAGCAAGGGAGCACCAGTCGCTGCTGCTCTGGGTGTGGAACGTGCCCACTAGGGGCCTGGTTTGTGATTACCAGCTAATTTTACATAGGCCACCCTAGAAGCTGTTGGAGAAATAAATCACTGCAGAGCTGTCCTGGATTTGAGCCACTGAAAGGCCAATAAAAATATTTGTTACCCAGATACCTGAGCTGGCCAGCCTTTTCTGCAGACCTTAAACTGTCTTACATGTTTTGCGTTGCTTGTTTTGGGTGGTTTTAGTCAGGCAGGTTGAAAAAGTATTTTTTGGCAGCTGGAGCAGGAAATGTGCATTTGCCATTTAAGTGCATGTAAATAGGGAAAAATGCTATTAAACTGCTATTGATGACACGGCCTGCAGTGAAATGAAAACTGACCATTTTGATGCAAGTAGCTGACGATACAGAGGTTTCTCTAATGCAGCCTAAAAATTGTTCCCATCTCCTCTTAGAGCAGTTTAGGACGTCCCAGCTTTTCTTGCTCCCAGTGCCTCACTTACCTCTGCTTAGCACCCAAGGCTTCTCTGAGGAGGTGCCTCTCCTTGGAAATGCCTTCAGAACCCCCTCAGCATGGCTTGTAAGATCTGATAGAAGTCATATCTATAAAATAGTCAGGCCTATTTTTGTCTTGCTTCTGTTTCACACTGCCCATTCTCCCTGGGGAGGTTTGTCTCCCGTTCTTGGGAATGGCACTGATGTCTGAGCAGCCAACCTGGTCATGGAGCCTCTCCCTGAGAACACAACTCCTTTGCAATGAGTACTTCCCAGGCTAGCAGACAGAGGAACTTCCAACATTTAAACAGAATGATTTACAGGTAGAAGAGCTTGCTTAGCACATGGTTTGTTTTACGTGCAAAAGATGCAGGGGATTACACTTCTAATGTGGTTTCTCAGTAGAGAGAAACGGCAAAGAGCTGCTGCATCTCTGGATTTGTTCCAGCCCCTTGGTTGGGGCCAAGCTTTGGTTCCCCTGCACCCTCCTTTGCGAGGAGGGGTTTGGGTGACTCTTTTTTTTTTGCACAGAGATTGCTTAAGCAGCCAATCCTTGTTCCACTCGCCCCGGAGAAGGAAATCCTGTATGAACTGGAAAGTGTTAGAAAGGATTTAATGAGATTATCATGAACTGTTACTTCACAAAAAAATCTTAAACCCACAAGCAGCTGTGCTCTGTAACTGGGGGCAGGTGAAGGAATGGGAAGGACTAAAGGAGCTGTCTACTTATTTAAAGAGGCAGAGCCAAAGGTTTTTTTTTTAATGTCTTAATACGCATTTTAGCTAAAAAAAAAGACACAAACAAGGAAACAATATGCTCCTCCAAAAGGAGGGAGATTGTAGAAGTCTATTGTCTTGAAATTTAGATTTATTTTTGATAATATTGCAGAAGTAAGTGGTACTGAAATTACTATTTGAAAATTCAGTTGCCCAGTGGACTATGCAAGCTCCTACTTGCCTTCAAGCTCATCACACCAGTCAGAAGTGCCTCAGAGAGGTCATGTTGTATCCACATCGCATTAGGGACTGCTTTGAGGTTTGGCATATCTTACGTTGTAATACATAGAATTTAGTAGCAATGGTGTGAAACTTGGTTGGTCTTGGTTATTTTTTTCTTTGTTTTGTTTTTTTTCTGGGGGATTTTTTTCCTATCATGTGCTTGTGATAAATCTCTAAATACAGCTAAGACTTATTTTGCTGCCAAGTCTTGCTTGCTAGGCTCTTTAAGACATTGAAGTCACAAAATGCATTCACTTTCCGTGTGTTTGGTTGCTTCTGTGGTCTTTGTGTACCTGTAATTATAGGAAAGTCAGGAACAGTGGCTGTATATTAGTTAACCTCCCTGGAGACCTGGGTACCTAAAACCCACTGTGGTTCCTCAGGGGGATCTGCTTTGCAGTTAAACTTATAGAGCAATGTGATTGTAAACACAGGAGCAAGTTTTGCTCAGAAAAAGAAGTTATTTCAACTGGAAATTGGTAATGAGTAAAGAGGTATGGGGAGAAAAATACCTTCAACAAGCATTAGAGTAGGATTTATTTTGGCAGATGCCTATCTTGAATGTGTAGGATACTTTCCAAATCCATCAGACATGCTTTTGGGGTGGGAGTGGGGTGAATAAATCTATGTCTTTGTCCATTTATTCCTTGGGAGAATAGCTTGGAGGCTGAAATCCAAACTGTGCTGAAAGAAACTTCTGAAATATGAAATTATGTACTGATAAGATACTGTACCAAGAGACCCTAGCGTAACTTAATTGGTGAGAACACTTTATGGTATAGAAGTATTGTTTATTATTTTTATGCACTCACTACATAGTTTTCCTCAGTTATAAAAACCCTGAAAAAATAGTGTGAAATGATTAAAAGAATTTTTTGAGGGTAGTTACAGCTCTTTTCATGCACTCTTCCCCTCTGTACCAATTCATCCCACCAAACCATCCCATCTCTGTTGGGCTTCCTCTTCTGTCCTCTTGCAGCCTCATTCTTTGGCATATTGAGAGAGAAAGGAGAAATAGAGATTTGGGAGGCAATCTGCTCCTGCCACCAGGAAGGCAGCAATAAGCTACTTCCAAAAGTGGTGTTGGGTACAGTAGGCTTTGGAGGAAAGAGTGGCTTCAGGGAAAGTAAAAGTAATTATTTAAATTAGCTTAAATCAGAAAGAATTGAGCAAGACTTAGAGATTTGCTACATTTGATACAAGTGTTCAGGTTAAAGTGTTTTTGGCAAGTGGACATTGTCAAATACAAAATCCTGGTATATTTCCAGAATGTTAAAATAAATCTGAGTGCAAAAAGTATCCTTCTTTTCCTCTTGAACAAGTCAAAGAAATCTTCTTTCCACAGTGAGAAAAGTGAGTAAAACATATGACTCTAAAAAACAGAGAGAGGTGAATTCTGAAAGTGACTGTCAGTGAGTGTCACATCCCTCCAAGAACACTGCATTTGCATCAGGACACCTCAGATGATAAAAAGGTGCAGCAGGAATTGGTGGGTGATAAAATATGAGCTGAACCATCTCCTAGAGGAACAAGAAACTTAAAATTTGGGGGATGGTTAGAGAGGACTTCAATAAGGGGAGACAGAAAAAGGAAAATAAAATAATACATCTAAAAGAAGAAGCAAATTGAATTCTTGCATTTAACCTTTTACATAATAAAAGACAGGAGACATCCCAATGAAATTAAAAAGCAATGTGTTTAAAAATTAATAAAAAGCAAATACCTTTTATTAGAGACAGGAGTATGGACAAACTGAGCTATTGCTCTTATCTGATGTGTCAGTGCAGAGATTGCTAAGTTATGTGACCTTCTGAGGAAGTCTTTAGCGTCTGTAGCTAGGTACAGTTCTATTTTGCCGCAGTCTGGGACATCTGGACAGAAGCCAGCCCTGGGCTCAGCAGCTGTGTGGGTGCAGATGCTGTGGTGGTGGTAGTTGTGGTAGATACATTGCTGTGAGGTGGCTGTGTGGCTCCCACTTTGTGGGGGCAACTTCCAGTTGGAGAACCATGTGCAGGTCATCATTGCAAATCAGGCACAATATGCCAAAACACTGTAAATATCGGTTTTTGGTTCGTTGGGTCAAACAGGCATCCAAGCTCCATTAACTTTACTTTTATGATGTTGGTTCCTTACCCAAATATAGTCAGCCTAGCAAGCAGCTTTAGTAAAGCTAAAGGTACAATCGTCCCTTACACGTTTGGATTTTGATTCGGCTTATCAGAGAAATGGGCTTTTATTCATATCATAGAATAACAACCCATACTATAGGTAATGACATTTGAAACCAACAAATGAACGTTTATGTGTGGATGTTTGTGTGTATGCTTATACTGATAAAATAAAAATAATTTCTTTGCATCAAAATATTTCAAGTTCTAAAGGCTAGTTTTTAACCAAGGCAGGAAAAAAAGCCATGGACTCAATCATATTAGGCTGAGTAGGCCCTCTTACTAGGATTTTTTTGAAACTTGTGATCCAAATGCTGTGTAGCTAAAAACTTTCTAATGAACACTTCACTTAAAACTGAACATAGCTTTATAGACTGGACACTTGGACCTAAACCTCAGCCCTTAGTTAGCATACCATATCCTGATCCCCACATGTGGTGAGATGGATGGTTTGCTGTTTGTATTTGAAAGAGAATATGGTGCAACACACTATGCACAGCCACAGAAGGTCCTCACTAGGAAATGTACTCCGGAAGGTGGTGAGTGTCTGTGTTACTGCTGTGAATGGCTTCAGTTAAAACCCAGTGAAACTGGTAATGGATTTCTCTGTGCTATCATCTTGGATATCGTGCCTGAAAACCACATCCTTCTCAATATAGTTTTCCTGTGGTTTAGTCCAAAGGTCTTTTCACCTCTTTTGGCGATGTGCTACTCCTTTTTCTGAAGGATCAGTCACTTTTGATACATAACTAAGAAATAAATGGCCCTAAATTGGAAGGAAAAAACATCAACCAACCAGCTGTGGAAAAGCAGCAGAACTTCCCCATGGTAAGATGCATCATACCGTGATCTCCTAAACTGCAGCAACAAACCCTCCATCATTAAAAGCATCTAAAACTGAAAAGAGAAAATGCACTAAACTCTTCATGGCATCCTGTCCAAGGCTTTGGTTGATGAGTATTAGCATTTTTTACTTATTTACTTCCAGTCATATGAAAAGAATGCCTTAGCTTCTAGCTGTGGAAGAAAGTAAGTTTAAAAAGTAACTTTATGGCTTATGGCATAAAGTAACTTACGGCTTATTTGGGCAGTTGGTCTGTTTCCATGAAAGTCTGCAGAGTCAGTTTTATCTGTAAGGATGATATTGTATGAGAATTTAGACTTTACAAATTAAGAAAGGCCCTACTGGTAAATACATTTCAGAGAAGCACATGCATAACCTGCTGTGTGCTCTTACTTCCTTCCAACTCTTACAATTTCAAATGAACATGCAGACAAAAGCAGAAGGTTTATAAAACTAGTTGTAGTTCTTGTGAAATTGGGAAAGATGAAACAAAGGTGTCAGTTATTAGAACAGATGAAATGTTTAAGTCATCAGTGATGGTTATAGTATATTCTTAATAAAAGCATGTGTTAATTTGTGGTAATGAGTAAAAGTGTTTGCATGTGGTAAACAATAGATTAATGAGTTCTTAAGGAAGTGATTTGATTTAAGGTATGTTTTGTAAAGACTTTGTTTTTAGGAATGATTTTGAGAACACACTTTGTTTTTGTAAATATGGGGCAACTGAGAGACAGAAGAGTTTTGGTTGTTTGGCTTTTATTTAATGGGCCTGGAAAGCCTTTTGTTCACTTCCCCTCCTCCCGACAGTCTGCACACAGTCCGCCCCAATTTGTTAAAGACGAATTGTTGCCCCTGGTAACTGCAGAGAATTTGTTGAAAAGAACACTTTTAGAAGACAATGGGCCCCAAATATACTGTGGCACAGCTTTAAACTTTATTAAGTCTGTCTTGGACTACCCTCTCCTCTCCCGAGTTAAGGGAAGAAAAGTTTGGCAGCCTCCACGCTGTGAGCGTGATTGATGCCCAGAACATCTGAGGGACTTTTGTGTCCACATGCTCTCCATGAGTGCATAATGTGTGAATACTCAAATAAGGTCAGCCCTTATCAGATGTAATCTAGGCCTGAAAGCAGATCAACGGTGACAGTCATACCCCATAAGTGAGAACACAAATCATCCTTGCGTGCTTTAGACAAGTTATGGGATTTTCTCCCTTGCTCCTGTTTTACCCTTTCCAAATGGGGGGTGTGTATGTCAGAGGGGAGGGGAAACTTTGGCAGATCTCTGGAAAAGAAAAAAAAGACAAAACCCAGAGGAATACGTGCCTGGAATACTAGATGGTCCCCTCAGCTGGGCCACAGGGGCAAGGGGGCTGTGCAAGGCGGTGGCTGTCCCTGCACAGGGGCTGGGGTGTGCGGCTCCTCTCAGGCTGCTGGGGGAGCATCCCTACCCATAGAGCGGCGTAAGAGAGAAGAACTTTGGGCAAAAGAGGTTCAATTCACATCTCCAGTGCCTTTTAAGGGTCTTTTCAGAGATTTCTAAGCATGTCTCAGCTTTTGTTGTCTGCCTGTCCCTGGGTTTGAATGCCTCAATTTTTCAAAGCGGAGCGAAAGCATCTTTTAATTCTTTTTGAGTTTGTGCTGCATGGAGGGGGAACGTTGTGTTTCACCACAAAGTGAAAAAAATATTAGAGAATAATGCCTTAAAGAATTCATTTCTGCCAGCTTTCCTGGAGAAAGCAGATGCAAGCAGGTTTCATCTGAAGGAAGAGCCTTCCATTTGTGAATATTACTTACTGTAGTTTAAGTAATGGATTGTTTTTTATCTAGGAAAACAAAGAGAGCAGCAATGAAATGTTGTTAATTTAGACTTTTTTGATTTGTGCTTCTGCTTAGAAAAGGATTTTAATGGGCAAAGAGCTTTTACAGAACACAAAATATATAGGGAAATAGCATAATTAGCAGGAAGAAATAAAAGATACTGTTACATCATTGACAACATTAACAACTATGGAAACAATGATGTCATCCTCTAAGATATGATTTTTTTACCCACACACTTATATTGACTTGAAAAATTTCTTTTCATTTTCAGAAATACAATGTCCCTATCAGGACAATAATTTGCAATACTTTTGCTTGCTTATTCACTCTTTATATGGAAGTGTAAAATACTGGTGTGTTCCCAAGGGCTGAGTGGAAGATCCATGAACGTGGACAGCCTGCCTAAAAACCGTGTAATTACAGCACATTATAATGCTTGCTTCATTTATTTATTTTGCTTTGTGCTTTAATAACAACAGGAGTGTCCAGCTCCTCATTGAAAAGGCACAATAAAAAAGATTCCTTAGTTGCAGCTCACACCTTGAACTCTGAACAGAAACATGAGCAGGATGACCTCTCTCTTCCCTTCACTGTGCTGTCATCTCTTTGCTCTGCTGAATGGGACAGTGTTTTTCACGGTAAGGTGTGAAACTCCGGAATACAAGACAGGAGATGAAACCTCTTCTGTAATCAAATTCATGACAATGGTCTCCTGAGCTACCATATTACATGTTTCCCCACCACCTTATTTTTCTTCAAAAAGTGATCAAGGTGTGTCTTAAAGTAATTTATGCTTTCTTTTTGGCCACTGTCCCAAAGAAGAATGTCACCTGATATCCATATACCCTTTATGGATGTGCAAAGAACCACCCAATTTACAGAGATACATCATTGAGCCTAAAAGAGTCCTCCTGCCACCCCCACCCTAACAAACACCTGTTGGGCACTGATTTTAAACACTTGCTTGCTTCAGTCTGCACAAGAAGCTCCTTTCCTTGATGCATTGATTCTGCTGGCATCCTAAAAGCATCTCAGTTGGATTCCCCACACTTTCAAAGGCAGTCTTTTAGACTCAGACATTTGCTGCTCTGATTTCATCCAGTCCTTTAAGGTCACACAACTGAGGTTTGTGGTGTCCATCCCAAGTGTCCAAAACAGTGATAATCTTCCATCTTGCAGTCAAAAAGGTCATAGGAGTGCCATCCTGTGTTTGATGCAGGAGAATCGTCTGCTCAGTAGTGTACGATGTGTGATACGTGGCAATTTGGGATTTTAAATTTTACTAACAAATATTTTAAATGGTGTCAGCAGATGACAAAGCATTACTTTAGAGGTTTTTCTGTGGGAGTTTGAGAAGGAAACATCAAGCATGCTTTTTGAAGACCACATGTAGGTTAAATAGGAATTTTAAAACTAAGGTAATTTTTCCCGAGAAAACTGATCTGCGTGGAGCAAATCTGTAATTAGGACTCATATTAGAAAATAAATAGTTTAGACACTACTGTGTTACTTTCTTGCTATATATTGCAATGAAAACACGTGAGAAAGACTGAAAAATTATACTCACGTGATGATGATTGTATTCACATAAACGATGCTTTCCATTCATGTGTATAGAAATGGATGTCTGTGTTGCAGTTGCATTGTAAGTTGGTGTAGTAATCATGCAGGTAATAAGAGTTTTACATGAAAGAATGAGGAAAATATTAATTCCATTAATCATTAGAAAGATAAAAGTAAGGCACATCACATTTATGATACCTGGTCAAGGTCTGGTTTATGAATGCTGTGGCCAAATTACTCTCAATGACATAAAAGTGAATTTTATTCTGTTACTACTAATTGTTGTTTGACAGCTGCTACAGCTGGCCACTTCAAAGATTTCTGTTTTGCTAAGCATTACCAAAGATGTGGATCTTCCTCAGAAAGTTTCATGGGGATTACTTGTTTGAAGCCAAATACCATTTGAAGCGTGGTAGTGGAATATACCCACTGAGATGCCAGGCTTCTGTAACCTACAGCAGTCCAGTGTCAGTGTCGGGCTGAACAAACATTGTCACAAGTGACCTGATGAATCACAAACCCTACTTTTCCCATTCTTATAGATAAAAATGATAGTGCTGACATTAATGATGACTATATATTGATTAGGAGTTTAATTGTAAGTACCTAGCTTACTCCTGTTCATGTGGATTTTTGGTTTTGTTTGGTTTTTTTGCTTAGTGGTGGTTAGGAGCCTCTTTTTGTTAGGGTACATCAGTTTGTAAATTTTCCCATTATATAGCTGTATTTTAAGGTGTTTTAAGGATCTCGCCTGTGTTTTGCTCAAGAACATAGACCACATATTTCTGCTGCTTGATGGCGTAAGAGTTATTTAAAACTTGTTCCTGCTATAAGGGGCAGATGTGTAGATGGTTCAAAAGCTGTGTGGATGTGGTGCTAGGGGATGTGGTTTAGTGATGAACATGGTGTTGCTGGGTTAACTGTTGGACTTGCTGATCTTAGAGGTCTCTTCAAACTGAAACTGATTCAGTGATTCTGTGGGGTTGCGTCCCTTGATGACTTGCTAATGCAGGGGTCTATAAACACTAGCCATAGATGAGGTGGCTTTGTTTCAGTGCGCTCGGCGGAGGAGTGACACAACTGCTGTGCATGTGTGCCCGTGCGGGGTGAGGTTACATCCGTATGTGCGGCTGATTCACTAACAGGCTTATAGGGAAATCCTGCACTTCGCAAATCCTGAAGCGGCTCATTTAGTGCTTGAGTAATGACACCAGCTCCGAAGGGGTTTGTAGCAGTTGTCCGGTGACAAGCTGCAGCCAGGGTGCCCGTTCTGAAAGCGCGCCGGGCAGGAGCGGAGGTGTCGGTTCCTCCTCGTCCCTGGCTGCCATCGGCTGCTGCTGGCGAGCGCTTTCTGCGCGGGGCAGGGTCGCGGTCCGGAGCGCGTCTTCCCGGGCCGAGGAAGCGTTTGATGTGCGAAAGCCCGAAGGCGTTTGGCGGGACGGCTCCGGCTTCTTTGCGGGGCTGGGGCCGTGCCTGTGCCGGGGCAGGGCGAGCCCCAAGTACCTCTCCCGGCCGCGCCTCCCCCGCGCTGCCGCCGCCCCGGCTGGCCCTTTGTGTCCGGCCGCAGGGGCGCAGCCCGGCGGGTGGGCGCTGCCCCGCTGCCTCCCGCGGGCCCGCCGCCAGCCCTGCCCTGCCTGGCGGAGCCGGCCGGGGGCAGGAGCCGCCGGGGGCGGGAGCGCGGCGAGGAGGCGGCCGGGGCCGGAGCCGCGGCTCTCGCTGGGAGCTGGCGCGGCGCTGGCTGCACGCCCGAGGTGAGCGGGGAGGGACGCACGGACCGAGGCGGGAGCGGGCGGCGGGAAGGTGCCCGCGGACGGGGCGAGGGGGGAAGGATTGTAGCTGCGGGCTGCCATTCGGGTGCGACGGTGCCGGGTGATGCTCCGGAGGCGCACGGCGTGCGGGGACAGCCGGCGCGATGGGGCGGCGGGAGCTGCTGCTCTCGCTGCTGCTGTTCGCTTTCTGATAGTGCCACTTGGGGCTACTTGCGCCGCTCAAAAGAAAAAAGTTTTTAAAAATCCGTGTTATATTAAATCTGCCTTTAGAAATCTTGAGCGTTTCAGGCTTACGCTTTCTGTAACTTTTGTCTGGCTACCCCTTTTAAAAGCGAAGGCTTTTTTTAATAGTAGCTATGGACTTAGGAAACGTGCTGGTTTTGTAGGAGGACCGAGGTTTAAGCCTTAGCAGGAAAGCATCATGCTAATTGTAAGTGAAAATGCCGTATTTACGCATCAAGAAGCAAAAATTTGACGTAGCTAATAAGAAAAGGGGGCACTAATTAGCGGAAAACAGAGATTGCAGTAAGGCAGAATTGTGATTGACAGCAGTATCATAGTAGCTTTATTCATTATGGAGATGAAAATAAGGAGTGTGTATTAGAGGATTTGAAACATATGTACAAAAAATTGCATTTGAAAACAAGTTCTGGTCACAGTAAATGAGCTGATGTGTTTTCAGGAAGTTTTTTTGGGAGTTTATAAATGTGCTTACAGTAGCACTTCATTCATGTACTGATGTTCTTTGGAAGAACTATGAAATTACTGTCATTGAAGACTCGTCTTTCTGTTAAGCTTGGTGTCTCTAGAAAAGTGGTAAATATTTTAATGAAACACCACTGAATGTTTTGGCTTGGGTGTTTTCATTATGAAGCATTTAGCTAGCAAGCTGATAATCACATCTGAAAAGAGAAAAAATATGCATAGCAAGGAAGTTTTTTTTCTTTTTCCCCATAAATTAGTCAGTTGTGTTAACTAAACAGGTAAACTTTCTGTGACTTCACCTACAGCCCTTGAGCACCAATCATGAGTTTTCCTGATGCTTGAGATGGTTTTACTCTGGCTTCCTTAGTAAGATACGCTAAAGCTAACGAGCAGCAGAAACTGCAGGGCCACTCACGCAGTCCATTTGTCCTGAAAGCTTTCATGTGGTGGGAAGTGAGTGCAGTGTCCGTCGGAGCAGCTGGGCTTGGGGAGAGTGTGGTAGATGGCAAAGCAGGATTCTGAGCAGCAGCTGGTCTGCAGGAGTCCTAACCAAGTGTAACAGTGTGTGCAGTTCAGATTCAAGCTTGCAGTCCTTGGTCAGTCATTTTCTGCTTGAATCGCAAAACTGCTGCTCTGGTGGTTTTTATCTAATGTTTGACTTCATTTTCAGGCATCACTGCCGAAGCTGTGTATGAGGCATAGAAGTGAGAATGCCACACAGTTTGTCATGGGATTGACAAATTTAATGGACTTTGTATGATTCTGAAAAACGAGTTTGAAACCATTAACTGTACTGTTCTTCCTAAGTAATACTTGTGTGACATGGGGACTCTGGACAAATTGCAGTCACACCTGACTGACCAGTCCTGGGTATCTTTGCAGAGGCCCTCAGTATTCTGGCAGCACCCTCTGCTGCCAAAGTGGAGAGTGCAGCTGGGGCTGCATCAACTTCCCTGAAAACAGGAGTCAGAAATGTACCTGAGTCTTATTAGGTTCTCTGCTCCCTTTTAAAATTTTGATGGGTAAATGCTTTGACACTTTTCTTTGTGCATGATCCTTGGAAATCAAGGGGGGTCCTAGATTATCCTCAGAGTTATCCATACCAAAATAATGTGCTCCTAAAGATACTGAGAATCTTGGTGCAATGACCTTCAAGGAAATCATATGTATCCGGACTTAGGAACATCTGCAAGGGGATTAGTCAGATCTGTGGAAGAAAGGCAGTAGGCTGCTGAAAGATGTGCACAGAAAACCTAGGTTGTCCAGAAGAGACCAAGATTTTTTCCCTCTCTGCAGAATTCCAGGCACAAATATGAGCATGCAAAAATTAAGTCAGAAGAAAAGATCCTCAGATATAGTGTCTTATCAACAGTGTAATTATGAGTGTCAGTAGGAGATTCCCAGTAATTTGAAACCTAGCTGCTTATGAGTTCACTGTTTGCATTTGAAATACATTCGCAACTTCCTGGCAGCTGGGAGTCAAATCTTTTCTTGGTTTTTGAGCACTTGTACAAACTTTTTTAGGAAATGCAACTCGTGTCTTGTTCAGCACAGGGCTTTTTCCTTCCTAAGGACTGTGTGTTTCTTGTTTGCCAGCACCGCTCAGAGGTGAGAGGCTTCTGCTGGGGAATCTTTGACAGGGAGTGCCCAGTGGTTTCCCACAGGTGCTTTCAGCAGCTCCAGCCCAAAATCTTTCAGCAAATAAAGACAAAGTGATAGCAATTCAAGCTGAGTGCTTGAGGATAATTTTAGGAGCTAAATCTGTGGGGGGAAAAAAAAAACTTGGTAAGCTATGCATTGTATAGTTGTATTCTTTATATATTTATTTCTTTTTAATTACATCACAGTAACACTTTGCTTCCTCCTAACCTTTGGGTTATGGGTCAATTTCAAGGCCAGAAATTGTTATGAAAAGAGAGTTTAAAATGAAATTAAGAGGTCTTTTAAGTAATTCAGTCCATGCCTCAGGCTGAGAGCATGATTTTCTAAAGCTTTATTAATTCTAGCTTAAATTTGCTTAGTAGATACATCTATTCTTTATCTCCTCAAAGATTCTGTTTCCTTGCAGGATGATCACAGTGAGGACATGAATTACTCACCTGTGGAGTTTGCCTTTTGCCTGTACATGTACCTGGGGAGATGCTGATGGTTCCACATGATTACTAATATCAAATATTGTTAGATCATTAATGTAATGGCTGTTTTGCATTAGATGCCAAGAGTTTAGTTGATCCCTCTGACACACATAAGTATTTTTACATGCTTCCCCTCAGCGATGAGGAGACCACAGGTTTCCAGGCAATCGGTTCCAGTGTCTCCTTATTTTCACCTCTAGAAAAATTAGTCTTAAGCGTTGTCTTTGTGCTAATTCAAGCCCAGTTCTGTTTGTCTGGTCTTGAGTATCTCCAGTTACTCTTGCTGAACTTTGCTGGGCATTTTTCAGTCTCTCTGGATGTTCCTCAAAATGCAGAACTCAGACCTCAGTATTTCTTCATTTGTGCAATTGCTTTTGAGAGTGCGTTGTTATAGTGGCTGAATATTGTGTTATACTGTCTGAATAGCACCCCAGCTTCTCCCAAACATTTCTCCAACTTCTTAAGAACATTTTTGAGTGCTAGCTTCATCCTCCAGTTCACATGTGATCTTACTTGTCTTATGTCCACAAGGCCTATATTTTATCCTAGAGGGAATTGAAATGTTCTTGACGTGGTTTGTTCATAACCAGTGTTGGCTGTTGCTTATGTCTGTCTGTTTGTTGGAGTATTTTTGGCTGAATTTAATCTTCTCTAAACTTGAGATCAAAGTGTAAGCAAGAAAGGCAGAGCAGTTCACTCAGGCTGAACTGCGGGTCTTGTGTTCAGACTTTTGGACGGAGCACTATTTTCTGCTTCTATCTTGCACTGCAAACTTAGGGTAATTTTTCAGGCTGGAATTCAAACTTAAGGAGATTCTTTCTGAAGGAAATGTTCAAAAATTAAGTCAGAAAATGTAATGTTTGTTTGAAAACTGAATCATAAATAATGTAGGCCAAAAGCTAATTTAACTGAATGCTTAGAAAAAATGCTTACTTGAACTTGATGATGCAGCCTAGAGGGTTGTGCTGTCAAGGAAACTGGTGACAAAAGCTCTTTTTACCAAACCTGCCTCTTTGTTTTAAAAACTCTCTTTATCCTATAGTCTGAGCAAAGTTCAGCTCAAAAAAAAAAAAAAAACAACCCAACAAAAAAACCCCCAAAACCAAACCAAACCAAACAACAAAAACCACAAATGTTTCATAAGAGGCTGAGCCTTGGGGCAAAATTGTAGTTTTGGCCCAATTTCTTTGCATCTGTCACTGCATAGCTGTATCAATCCTGTACATGAAATGAAGTGTAAGCCATAACTTACTGTAAAAATGGAGCTTCACGAAAACCCTGAGATTTTCCTGCCCATCTTACCCGTATGGGGTGGAGGCAGGATATTGAGTTGGCAGATTTTTCCATCTTCTCATGCTACCACTGGTAGCATCCCAAGTGTTGCTACGAAAGAGCATCTTTTTAGTAGTCAGAAAGTTGACTGTGTTGCAGCCTTGTCCTCAAGTCATGTGTGGAAATCACAGAGAAGTCTTTCTGAATGAAAGAGTGTGGCACTTGTGAAAAATGTGGGGGAGAAAGTATGAGAAAATTGAGCAGGAACCAACTGTATCTTCGAGGAGAAGCTTATGCCTATTGGTGTACCCCAGCCTCACGCTGTGGAGTGACATATCAGCCTTTATGATTAATGGATCCAAAGCTGCAGAGACTTTGAGGAGAGGTAACTGTCAATTATTGTTGCAATCTGGTGAATATATAGCAACGACATTTTTGGTATAATTATTTGTCAGACAGTTCACTGATTAAGGGATTTAGCAGGCAATACTGTACTTTGGTATAACTGAAAAGAATTTCATGTTCACCTGCTGGTCTGGTTGTTATCTGGAGAAGTGCCAGGCCTCCACCTCCACCTCTGACGTTTGTTGCTCCTTGATGCATTTTAACACTTGGAGACTTAAAGGTAAAAAATTGTGAGAATTAGAAGATAGGACCTGACACAGTTTGGCTTGTTGAGTTGAAGAATGATTCAGGAAGCATGAGGATAGGTAACCCTTGGGTTGTGTTACTTCAGAGATAGCTGTGTGGTGTAGTTGTACAGCACGCATTTAAAGTAATAATTTTTCAACTGTAAGCTGATCCTAGTTACCATACAGGAAAATTCACTTAAAGTTTGAACCTAGCAGTGAAATGCATAACCATGTCTGTGTTCACGAGGTTCATACTGCAGCTGTTATGTGGCATCCTCAGATAATGATCTCTCACTACTAATCAGCAATGAAAGTAGCTTATGGAGAGCATTACAGGTGCTCGAAACCTCATCTCTTCAGCATCATACCTGGTGGGAAGATGGCAATACTTGGGTCTTTCCTTCTTTCACTCCCTCCCTCCTTGTTATTCTAGGAGATACGGTTCAACTCAGGACATAAGAAATGTACTTTGCACCACTTGTTCTGAGCTGGAGTTTATCACCCATCCTCACCTGCCTGGCCTTGACAGAGATACTAGGTTTGAAGGCCTGACTTCTTTTGCAGTGTGGCAAACACTTCACTTGTGTGATTTTTCAATGCCTGTTGTTCCAGATTCATCACTAGAAAGAATACTTGAAGTGAACTGAAACTAGATGTGCCATGTGTTAGCCAAAATAACCATGCAAGCCTTTACTGAGCAGGTTACTTAAAAGACCTGTGTGGTTTTAAATTTAAATGGTCCTTTTGAGACTCACAGGACTATTCTCTTCCTTGAGTAATTTGCAGAAGTGGAGACTTTGCTCCTTTTAAAAAAAATGAACAGGGCTAGTGAGTGTGTCAGTTTACTTATCCAGACCAAAAACAGTCTTGTCTTTTAAATAGCCTCTATTTGCAGCTCTTCTGTTTTTTAGCATTTGACACTGGAAACTGACTGTAGGGAACATATTTTCTAATGCTACTGATGTTTATGATGTTTTTCTGTGGAGTTACTGTGATATTGCAATTGCCATCTATCAGCAGATTTTGGGCTGTTGCTTCAGACACAATGTATTCTTGAAACGAGTCAAAACGTGCACACTAAGCAAGTGTATAGTTCTTCCTGTGCTGAAATGTGGCTTTGCATTGGCTTGGCAGCATAAAAGGTACTCGGGCCATAGCATATAAACATTCCATGAAAAGGAAATAGGCTATTCGTTGCTCCTCTTTTGAAAGAGAGTTTGGGAAATGTTGCTTGCTGGGCTTCTTCAAATAAACTCCTGATCTCCTCTGGGACAGCTCTGCTGTCCTGGCTCATCCGGTGGCCCTGTAACGCACTCGGGAGGTGTTTAAGGAGCACAAGGGTGATGGGAAGTGTTAGATTTGTCTCTGTTCCTGCTTTGCTGAAGTTAATGACCTTTTGGTTTCTGTTTTTAAAACATTCAGTGAGCTGCACAGGGAAGTGAAGCCCCTTTATTACTAATCCACAGTATAAATATTAGCCTTTTGTACTCATTTCGCTTTGCTAAGAAGATCACATCTGTGTGCATTAAGTCATAGTTCTGTATTCAAAAGGATATTTATATCCAGCAGGATTTTGAAGTAATAGAGTGCCAAATGATCACAAAGATTAACTTCTAAAAATTTTTTCTGGGTTTCTCAATCCCCCAAAGAAGAGAAAAGAGCATCTTGATAGGGTGTGCTACCCTTTCCAAGACAGTTATTTGCAGAGGGATGAAATGTAGGAAGGGCTGGGAAAGGAAAACCTGGTCATGTTCTGTAGTAGAGCTTATCACAGTGATAACAGATCTGCTGGGATGGGCAAGACCTGGACTGTGGAGAGCCAGAGATGTTAGCTATCTTTGGAGATTTTATTCAGGACATTTACTACGGGAAAAATTGAAGTATTTAGCATTTCCATGGCTTCACTTAATTGTAAATGTTATCTAAATTTATGCTTTCTGTTCTCTTTTACCACAATCTTTTTTTTCCCTCCACTTCTCTTTTGAGGAAGCCAATGCAAGTATGAAGTTTTTGGGAACAAACAGCCTGATGATGTGTCAGGATGTATGAATTTGCTTAAGTGTCTGATAGCATTCCCTTGAGTGTGAAAGAGGGCACGTTTGTTTGCTGAAGAAGTGTTTGGTGTCCAGTACACAGTATCGTTACCCAGAGTGCTCCGTGGGATTTGAGCTTTTTCCCAGCCTTCAAAATGCTGAACTTTTGGTGGATAAGGAGTAAAACATACTAATTCTTTTGAGCATGTTGTTTATAAATGTTTGATCTGCTGGTGTCAGAGGCAGTATCTGTGGTCCCTGTTTCTGGAATAAGTGGTGTGAATAAAAGCTAAGCAGTCTGCATGCAATGTAAGCACCTCAGGAGCTCCATGAATACCACCACTATACCCTAACCTAAGCCGATTGGGTGAAAAAGGTGGTTTCCTGTCTCTGCTTGAAAAAAATATTTTTCATGATTACTGACATGCATACTGCAAATTTAATTTTCATAAATATTTCATCTCTTTCTTATGCTCAATTTAATCTATCAAAGCCACACGGTGCAGGAGACATCTGGGATTGTGCTTAAGCAGCTGGGTTTCATTTGCAGGAGGTTTCTAGCAAATTTCTCTTTCTTCCCAAACACAGAATATCTTGGTGACTGTGCAGAGTGCTGGGAAAATCAGCATGAGCGACATAGCTTCAGAAGCAGATGGGCTTAGTTTCTTCCTTTTCCGGGGTTAGGTACCATCTATTGGTTTTTCATTTGAGGCTTTGTTTTGTTACTGGTCAGCCTAAGCAGTAAGAGAACTCTTTCTTTCTAACCATGGCAACTTGTATGCAGAGTGAACTTTACCAGCAGCCAGCTGCATTAGATGACAGTCTAATTCTATATTGACATATGCTGCAATCAAGCAACATATATATTTAATAAATTAATTACTAATTGAATACCTCTTCTAAAATCTGAATGCATATCATTAGGCAAATGTGACATTATATTAACCTCCTTTCTACTGTGACTGAGTAACAAGTGAAAACTCCGTATTTTGTTTAAATTGTTAAATGTATTCTGTTTGATTAAGGGCCACCAAGTAGATTTTGTTGAATGAATGACGGCTGCCTGTGGGAAGTCACCAGCTGAAAACACAGCTACAGATGAAGAAATAACATTTCCACCTTCTGAATCTGTCATTAATGGCTTCAGTTTTGCAAATAAATTTCGACTTTGAGAGCGTTTTTTCAGATCAGTTTTCAAAGAGCTGGAATATCTCATACACTTTATTATTTTTTAAATGTAGTTTTCTGTTCTCTTAGCAGTTCAGTTGTTAGTAGCTGCCCAAAGATGTACTTCATTTATTATTCTGCTGCCTTATAAACTGGAAAATAAGTAAATATATACCAGAAGTCATCAGTAAAAAGAGGGAATTGTCTGCAGTTATTGTGGCATTTGTAAAATTTTATGTCTGGTTCTGTCCAGATCAGTTGTTATTAACATGTCTTCCCTTTAAAAAAGAAGGAGAGATAAAAATTCCAGCTATAGCTTTAAAGAAGAAAATTCAAGAAGTTTCTTGCTGCAGATAGGGATAGCACAGCTGCAGTAGGCATTTTAGCTGGATGGTGAGGATTAAACTGTCTAGGGAGCGTCTTGTTCGTGTGGGAAAATTTGGGCATGGAATTGCTGCCCTGTATGAAATAGAGATGCTGGTATGTGTAATGGTTTCTCCTTGCTGGTGGCTGTATTACATGTACAGAAATTCACATTTCTCTTAGATTACAGTTCCCATGCAAACCCAGATACTGAAGTGTAGTGATACCCTGACATTTTTACCAGTCCATTCTCTTTAAAATGGGGTTCTCCAAAATGTTAGTGATTGATCCAGTATCTTTAGTTGCAGCCAGTGATAGCTGACCCTGTCACTGGGGGTGGTTATTATCAGTACTCTACAGTGCTTTGGTTTTTGAAAGGTTTTAATGCTTGTCTTAGGCTGACTGTTCTCTGTGACAGAGGGAGATGCTGTGCATTCTACAACCTGTGAAGGATTCAGTCTGGAATATCTGCTGTCATTGTACTTCATTAATTTTTTAAAATTAAGCACTCTATTATAACTTTGACATAAATCCCTTAGAAATTCTTCTTTTTGGGGCCAAAAAAAAGTCCTAGGCACTTTTTATGTCTCTGGACATGCGCTTCAGTCATGTACGTGTTTTGTGTAATAATAAAATAGTAACGCCAAAGAAAAGCAGACTAAATCTCCTAAACAAATAAAATGGAATGCCACTAAGTTGTGGAAGCACATCAACTGCCTGTGCAGTTTTTGTGTAAAAATCTAACCTTTTTAACCAGGCTTCTTTCCCTTGGAACATGGTTGTGCAGTCAGCTAGCATCCTGCCACCAAAAAGTGCTAAAATAAACCTAATGTTACAGCCTTTGTTTTGTAACAAATATCTTACTGTTATTTTAGGAAACAAAGAGACATAAAGCCTAGCTGATGTAAAAATAAGGGAAAATAAATTCTGTCTCTAAAACACACAGGTTTTAATAGGTGAAAAAGCTCTTGTTTTTCTGCCACTTCTATAAGCAACATGACTGCAGAGTCCTCTGCATGTTTTAGGGCAAGGGAGTTCAATCTGGAGCTTTACAGCCATGGGTGACAGCACCTACTGACGAAAAACTCTGCCACCTGTGTGCCCTCATGTCCTGGCACTAGGCTGACGTTGCTGGTTCTGGGAAGCACCTTCCTGCTCGCAGTGGGCACTTCTCAGATGGGTGTTACATTGGAGAAGGGCTGCAGCCCTGCCATGGACATGCTGGGAAGTGGAGGAGAAATAGCAAAGATGAGAACTGCTGCCAAAATTCTCATGAATGGAGCACTGCTTCCAATTCTCTCCAAGCAAACTGTTTGTACGAGTGGGCAAACACCTTCCACTCTTGGGCTGAAGAGCTAGAGGAGTGCTGTGGTCCTGTGGTTAGGTTTACACTTATACTTGGTTAGGTTTAACACGTCTACACTAGGAGGATTTTTCAGACCTAAGTAAAGGTTGTGGTGTTAATCTTTGTTACATTTTTATATGGATATAAAAGATGTATAGAAATCTGTGCTTCTGAAACTGTTGGCTAGAATGACAAGATTTTTCTTACTGTGTGACAGCATTAATGATTTTTATATTTTCAGTGTTGGCATATTATTTTTTCTATTTATACAATAAACAGACAGTATTAAGGGAAAATTCAGTTATGAGCAATGTGAAAAAGAGCTATTATACCATTGCAAGCGTTTGGTATAACCCTGCCACTCCTCCTGCTCCAGTTTCTCGTCTGTTTAATATTTTAGTGGTAGTAACCAACCCTTGACCGAAGGAAATAATACAGCTAAATTTTTCTGAAAAAATTTGTGTTTAGTTCACCAATGACCTTTCAAAGATATAAAGCTTTGTAGAAGAATCTCACCTAGATGCTCATTTGATTTGTGGATCCAGATCCACAGAAGTTCTGCAGTTGAACCCAGTTTGGCTCATTTCAGTGGGAGTTAGTCACAAAGTTACTCTTGTGAATCTGGTCTGTTCTTTTGTTTTACCTTCTCTCCTGCAAAATGGAAATAATAATGCAGTCTGACTCCACAGAGCTGTTTATGACAGACATTAATTGGGAGTAGCTGTCTCCACTGGCGACAAAGGCCATAGAAATATTTGTAGGTACATTATAAACAGTAACAGACGGCTGCTGTTTCGAATGATGGACCAAATAGCTTTCAAAATCTGAGTGGTCCTGTGGCAGCCCACTTAAGCTGTGAGGTACTGCCATGTGACATTCCCACTGTTTTTCTCAGGGCAGCTTAATCTGAAATAATGGAGAATAAATCTCCCTTGCAGAGTGGCAGAGAGTTTGTCATTCATTTGCCTGACTCTCAGACAGGATCTTCAGTTGTGAAGGCAGTATTTTGGCCTCCTTGCAAGAAACATAGGAGGGATGTGGCAGAGGAAGGGTGTGTGTTCCAACCTCAGGACTCCAAAACTGAATCTGTTATTCTGATCTCCTGCCTGATCTGGACCAAAGAATTTAACCAAGTCCTTAATGTACTCAAAGTAATACATTTTAAGGAGAGTAATGTGGCATTTAGAAAGAAAATTTATAGACCTTAAATGATGTCAACTGTTAAGTTTCATGTACCAAGTAAGTCACGCTACACAAGCCCAAACCAGACGGAAATACCTTTCCTACTGCTGCATTCAAATTGTCTGCATTTATGTTGTACATGCAACCTTAGTTTGACCTCTGTGCATGTGCATTGCTGTGCAGTCTTCAGTTGCATGATAACAGATTAGCTTTTCCATTGGACCCCTGCTTTCTTTGGTGTAAAGGATGAGCAGCCCTCACTTAATGAGTCCCTATTCATTATTTTATTTTGTGTGACCAGCACGCTATTTACCACATGCTATTCAAACCCTGCTGAGGCCGTCATTATTCATTTCCTCACATTTTTTTTCCTGAGACACCCATCATTATAGTATCATTACTGTAACTTCAGTTCAGTTTTACAAATCACCAAGGTTAGACGAAGGGATATCTGTCCCCCCATTTACCAGGTGGAGCATCAAGGCAGAGGAGAGTTCAGCCTAGAAGATGACACCTCAGGCTGTGGTTTCGTATTTGGGTAAAACCAGCCTAATTTAGCATGTGAGCAGCAGTGTACAGCTCCTTGCTGTTGATTCTTCTTTCTGCTGGTCCCTGGGACTTAGGCAGCTGTATGGTGGAGCAGATCAATGATGTGACTGCCAAATAATGCCACCAAAACAGAAGGAAACTGGATTTTTGGTTGGGCTGTCTCTTTCAGTGGAACCATGTTCTGACATGGCTGAATCCACTTGTGACATGATCGTTTTGCTACATGCTTGGTTTTGAGGCACTCTGGGCTCCATCCTTTGGCATGCACTTACTTGAGATGAAGCATGGCCTTCCTGGCATCAGTGAGACCTGTGAGTGCTCAGTGTGCTGGGTGATCAGAACTGAGTTTTTCAGGTTGAGCGCATGGAGGAGCGGAGCAAAGAATTGGGCACCGCTTAAGAAGAGAATGGCTTAGATGTTTGTTCTGGCTTCACCCCCATGTGCTGCTGGGGGAAACATGTCACTGCAAAACATCAAGTGGCATTGCCTGCAGATCGTTCCTTCTCTTTTTCCTTTTTTAGTAGTTTTTTCCTTCTCATGGTTATTTACCTCGCCTACTTTTTAAGTTTCTGGCAATAATTAAAAAAGGGTTCTACACACAGCAATAAATATCCTTTACTAAACTTGCAGAAGTAATACTAATTCAGCCATCTCCTAAGTAGGCAGGTGGGTAGGTGAGTTGATGATTTTTTTAAAGTGTGCTTTTAACATATTGTGGTTTTATGGGTTATTGTTTAGACTTTGAAAAAAATCAAGTGGAAAACAGAAGTCCTCTCATGTAGCACACCCCCCCATTGTGCCAAAGCATGATCCAGCACAATGACCACGCATATCCATGTCACAAAACTTTTCCCTTGAATGAACAAAGTGGCACAAATAATAGGTTGCAAATCTCCATGTGTCCAGCACTTGGAAGGGACAGGATGTTTTGCTAGGGCCTTGCAGAAAGGTTTCTCTGCAGAGGAGTGATGAGATTCAACAAATCAAAGTGCAATTCTAAGCTGTAGGGAAACATCCTGCACCTCTTCTTTTCACTTGACTCAATTTTCCCCAGCACATTCGCCTCCTTATGTGAGTTTGTATAGTTCCCAGATTTCTCAGCTCACTTCTGCTGCTTACCAGTTTTGTGTCCGACACTTTTTCTCAGCTTTCCAGTCCAGCATCCTCTCTCAACTCACTTGGTTTCCTCATCAGTTTCCAAATATTGGGATGAACAACACCATCCCCTGTGCTGTTGCACGGCCTGCCATAGCCTCTCACAGGCAGGAACTAAGGCTGCTGGAAAAGTCCTGCTGAGCTGGCATATTCCTTTGGAGGTGACATTGTCAGGAAATTAACTCTTCAGATCCCTGGGGTCTGAATTAGTACAGCCAGGGGAGGTTACTGATTTATTTTTGGGCCATGCTGGGTCAGATCTTTGAAGGAGCTGCAACAAATGCACACCTTGTTCTAACTATTCTGCTCATGGGTAAAGATTTTGTTTAAGAAAAGTTTAACAGAGCTGCTTCCTGGAATGTACTGTAATGCTTCAAATTATATTTGCTGCAAGCCTGCCACATTTAAATATCACAGAAGCACAGAATGGTTTGGTTTGGCAGGGACCTTAAAGATCATCTAGTTCCAACTGCTGCCTCTGCCGTGGGCAGGGACACCTTTCACTAGACCAGGTGGCTCAAACCTCAGCCTGGCCTTGAACACCTCCAGGAATGGGGCATCCACAGCTGCTCTGGCAACCTGTTTCCAGTGCCTCACCACATGTATTGGTTCCCAGTGCGTTTGGAAGGCTCTAGGTGTGCCACTGATAAAATAAAGGTCTTAGGAGGGGGAAAAAAAAAAATCAGTGAACACTTCGAACAATTTATTCTTTGGACTCACATTATCAGTATTTTAGGAGTAATGGAAATCTCATGGCAATGTGTGCATCCAGTTGAAATCAACTTTTTTTTCTCTTTTTTTGGAAATATTTCCAGTAACGCTCAGTGCAGCACTGGAATGGCTTATGCTCTGTAGCCTTTGGCGTGTGATTCATCGCTCAGGTTACTTTTTTAGCACCCTCCACACCATTCATTTCAACAGGAGGGAGGAACTCGGAGTGTCAGAGGATCAGGTTGTTATTTGGATGTTTTTTGTATCCCTATAATGCCTAATGCCACCTGGCAGAGATTTTTTACTTTGATATATGTTGTCGAAGTGAAAAGGGATGTTTCTGCTGCTGTTAACAATCAGCTGTAGGCGATGTTAACTCTGCTGTTTGGGGAGAGTGTTTGCTCTTCTCTGCCACTTTCATCTCCTAATTCTAAGAAAGGAATTTTTTACTTAAGCAAAACATAGCCTTTCCCTGTTGGCAGCTGGGAGAATAAGGATTAAGTTCTCTAAACAAAGCTCAGTGCCCTTGTCAGGTCTCTCTTTTCAGAAGGTCTCCAAAGCCATAGTAATCAAAAGGCAGGTTTCAGGCAGAGCATTCCTTCGAAGCACCTGCTGGATGGAGCTGCACACAGTATCCATGAGGTGTACTGTGCTCTAGCAGTGCGTCCTCTTTGGAGATTTTCCCTGAAACTTACTGGACGCAGACCATAAGGAAATACAAGACATTTCTGCAACATTGCAAGCACTTGGTATGCGTTCCCTTAACCCCCCTGAGAAGACACATGCAGGAACTCTTTGCAACAGCATTTTTCCTCCCTGTTTTTAAACACTCTTTTGCCTGTTAGGGATCCAGGCTGTAAGGAAAATGTTCTTCCTGTTAATAAAGAACTGGCATTGCCTGGCAGCTTCAGTCCAGCTGAGTTGACTGGTGGCTCTTGATCTCCTTTCTTGTGCATGACCCTTGCTGGCTTGACTATTTATCATCTTTCACACCACACTGCAAATACTTTTCACCTTCCCCTATAAATTAACAATTCAGTTGAGTACATATGCATGGTAATTCTTTGCTAAATACCAAGTCCTCTAGCTGTGAATAAAGAACATAAAGCTTTGGAAGGCAAAATTTTACTGCTCTGACAACCAAAACCCCAACTGGCAGAAGCTGCTATTCACAAGAGATCTCATACATTGAATAGGGGAAGATATGGTAAATTGTGTTGTTTGTTACAACTTCAGTTTGACTCACTTGAAAAATCAAGGCAGTTTCTAAAGTAGCTTTATATTTCAAAGTATTGATTAGCCTTTTGGAAAAGAAAAAGAAAAAGGATTGTGTAGATGAAGCTGAACATCTTCCGAGGGAAATAGCATTAAGCAGTTAAAGGTCTGGAGACAAATGTGATATGGATTTTCTTATTCGAAAGAGATGTTTTCTTGCCTGCATTATAAAATAATCTCAGAGGAGATTAGGGAACATGGGTAGAGTCACAGTGTGATTTTTAATGTTGCTTTGTTCTTCTGAGATTAAACTCTTATGATCAAAGAAGCGCACTGCAATGTTCAATGTGCAATAAAAATATGTTTTAATTTAGCTTAAGGCTTGCTGCAACTTCTGAGTCTCCAGAGTTAAGAAAAACCAAGATACTGAAGTCTCCTTATTTCCAAAGCTTCAGTGTCTCTTCAAAACAATTTTCCCCTGAGATCTTTAGCAATTCTTCAGCTGTTGTTTTCCTTTTTTTTTTTTTAAACTTCTCTTTGGAGTTAACAGTCTGGGACAGGGGGGTTGTACCTAGATGAGCTTTAAGGTCTTTAGGGTCTCTTACAATTCCAACCATTTTATGATTCTGGGATTTCAGACTGTCACCAAGATTGATGCTACAACTGATCTAACCTCTATTCATATTCTGATGTGAATGAAATAATGGGAACAGTATTTTTGGAATCTTGGCATTCCAGTGATGGAATGATCTTGATAAGAACTCTGTGGAGGATGGGTCTTTTTGGCTTGGTGAGCAGCTAACAGTAATACAGTCACCATAATACTGTAATACATGTTTTATGAGCATTACATTGAAACATTTTGGGTTTAGGTTGTTTTCTTTATTGTTCATTAGGCCAAGTTAGAGTTTCAGTGTTACAAAATTAAAAAGTGAGAGTACATTAAAGGAATTTTGATGTACTAAAAATTAAGAGGTTTAGATTCAGTTTTTGAATGAGTTGAATTTGGATTTTGAGGTAAATTTGTAAAGAGTGACAGACAGTAAGTCTGCAAAGAAGTTTGAATTGTCTAGGCTGTCCCTCCACCTGAAGGCACTGTACCTAAACTATATCTGACACCCATTTGTCTAATAATTTTTTAAACCTTTGGGAAGAAATGTTTATTCTCGCACTTCTGTCAAGAGTCTGTTCCCATTCTTTGTCAGGCTTTCAAAAAAACCTCGATCTTCTGGATGTCTTGAGATCTCAGTGTTCAAATTTCAGCCTTTGTTTCTCATCTTGTGCAAGTGCACGTGGAGCAGGGGTACATTTCATCTGTCTTTGCAGAGACCTTTTACTTTTTTCAGCGCTGTTACCATGCGGCCCTTGTCTCTAGACTGAACAAATCTCATAATTGTAATCTGTCCTCATAATTAATTGTTTGCAAACTGGTGAAGGTACTTTTTGTGAAGTTCTGGATTTGTTTTTCACAAGTTTTTGTCCCCTGGGATCGATGTTGCCCAAAGCACAACACTGCTCTTAAAGTGAATTTCCTGCCCTGAGCAGGAGGCTTGTTTATCCTTTCTTACACAGAACAGTCTTTGATATCTCTTGATATTGTAACTGCTTTCTCATAAATTATTACACTGATGACTCACATTAAGTCAGTGACCTCCTGTCTGATGCTGCAGATTACTGACTAGGCAGTTGTTCTCCATGTTGCATTTGTGTGCCAAATTATGGCAGTTCATTATTTGGACTTGTCCTGACTGAATTTGTGGTGTGTCAGAAATGTCTCATATGGATTTGTCATCAGTGCACATTGTTCCTGCTGTTAATAATTGCTACTATTTTTACAGATGGTTTGTGAGCATGTTGAAATTACAGAATAGAGTAATGTCAGTGGCAGAACATGAAAGTACATCCTCAGTGCTGCCAGGGGAGGGAGCTGGAGCTGGAGGTGGCAGGTGGGAGTGGGGACGGGGACAAACTGTCCCGCTGCTTCTGCTAGGGAATTAGGAAAAATTTGTATGGGAGGCTGGGATCACTGCTGCTCTTGCTCTGGTTGGTCTCTCTGCCCTCATTCCCATGTGAGCAGTTCCAGCAAGCCTGGATTTCTGTGGCCCACATATAGGCTATCATGCAGGGGGGCCAGTGACTGACTGCTTCCCCCATCAGTGGGCTGCTTCAGTCCTGAAGAAGTTCCCTGCAGACCTCTACTGCTGAAAGAGCAGTCCCCCTGGGGGGAAAACCTGAGTGAGTTGTTTTGTAAGAGACAGGGTGTGCTTGGTTGGGGAAGGAAGAGCATTGGTTGGCAAGGTGGCTCATCCAAGCCTCAGCTTTAGTTTAAGCTGATCAAAATGTGGAAAAAGTGTTAACTGCTGCAGTGATGCCTCCCCGACCTCACGGTGAGTGTGAAGTGATGCATTATTTGCTGTCTCGTTCACAGCTGGTTCAATTGCTGGAGGTGGGGGCTTGAACTGTAAAACCCTATGATGAAGGTGAAGGACACCTTTGTATCAAGACAGTCCATCCTAAATATTTGATAAGATTATTTTTCATTTGTCTGTGAACAGTGCTCAGCTGTGGGCGGAGAACAACTCCACTTGCAGAGGCTGGTGCTGCACCCCAGCAGCAGCAGCAGCTGCTCTTTGCTGTGCATTCCTGGAGCCAGGTGCTGCTGCCACATCCCTGTTGTGCTCAGGGAGGTACTTCCCCACCAGCATGGAGGGAGCCTAGCTATCTCACAGGATGTGGAGGAAGAGCAGTGCTGTGGCTGCTTCCTGTCATCCACAATTCCCCATGCCAGTATTCCTGCTAACCTTTTCAAGTAATACCACGAATATATGATTGACATCTGAAACAACACATTTGTTCTTAGCTGCAAAGACTAGACCCAGAGTAACTTATTGTAAAGCTCTGTTTCCACCAGACAGCGATCTATATTGAAGCTTATTAAAGTCATGTGTTCAATTTTTTCATAATTGCCCCCATTCAAACTATGGCAGGCAGCCAGTAAAGCACTAAGTGGAAGTTTCTGTCAGTCCACCTGTCTTTCTGTAGCTAACGAAGTGTGCCGGTTTTTGTCTTGTAGACGTTACACAATTCACTGTCAGAGGAACTTGTTATATATAGACTTAAAATAAATTAGTTCGAGACAAGGCCAAAGCCATTCAACTATACTTCTTTGTGTAGCAAGTCATGTATTTATTATACAGAGTGACACATTAATACTTTGTTTGGGTGGAGAGCTTATTCTTAAACAAGAACAGGCAATTCTGGTTCTTGGCCATATCCATCTGTTAAATGTCCTGATTAAAAAGGATGACATCCTGTGTAGCATGGGTTTCATCAAGGGCACCCACCAATCTGGATTACGGGCTCTGCTACTTCCACTGATGGGTTAGTTGGGAGCTCTTTAGGGGAAGAACAAGGGTTGCCATGTTTTCAGGCCCTTGTCCTCTGCTAAAGCCCAGTTGTCAGCAGAGGCTTCTTTTTGCTACGCTTCAGACCATAGGAAAACATCAACAATTGCCTCACATCAACCTCCTTGGAGAAATGGGAAATTAATTTTACAGTCTTCTGGGAAATAAAGGGGAGGTTTAAGTTTACCACTCCTGATCTCTACGAACAACAGGTATGCAGCTTATCAGACCTGTAATTAATTCACAGTTGGAAGAGCCTCCAGGATAGAAACTTGACTGCAGGAGAAGCAACACTAACAAAGCAAAGGGAAAAAAAAATCTCCTGTTTTCTATCAGAGCAATTAATCTTGAAAATTTTCTTTGCCTGTGAGGAGATTGGCAAAGACAGCTGTTGCTTCATCCTGGAAAATGGCCCAAAAAAGGTCTGCATAAAAAGATCTTGCAGTGATTTCATTATAAGCAGTAAGTTTTGCAGCAGCTCTCTGTATTTTCTTTTATTCTGCTGTAAAATTCAGGTGTGCTGGCGCATATTCATAGAAGGAAATGAGCAAGCCAGCAACTTGGCTTGCTGGCCATTAGCAGTGAAATGCTTCTGGATGAGCTAAGACAATTGTTCAGTTGAGTGATCTCAGAGTAAGGCTGACACCTTCATTTTGGTGATATCCAAACTGTCAGCACATGTTTTCCTCGTCCAGCCAGTTTGTGAGCGGCAAAGTACGGTGTCTGGTCAAGCCTGAAGGGGAATAAAACGTAGCCTGCCTTGGATAAACTTTAGGCTGCCCCTGATTGCTCTTACGGAGAAACTCTTTTATAAACTGCTCTCCTGGAGGACCTTTTCTGATTACTTTTCCCTGTTCTCCTTCCTCAGAAAGATTTTGTTAACACAAGCTTCTCCCTGCAGACTCTTGCCTCTTCTAGACCTTTTGATTAACAATCTTCAGCAAATCTCAAATTTTTAAAGAATTCATATTCAAGGATGCAATTCACCTTCCTTTTATGTATTGCTAGCTCTATTTTTGTTCCTGGGAAGCTTGGGAAATAGAAGAGAGGGAAAGGAAGGAAGTTAAAGAGGTTGCCAATAGTTAAATTTTTGCAGTGGGTTAATTCTTGCTAAGACGGGGGTGTATGGCTCATGTCAGGTGACTGGGCATATGACTTGTCCTCTGCCTGATGGATTTTCTGGTTCTAGATGTTTTTGCAGGCTGGATTAACTTCTGTGACCTGTTTTTTCAGGGTGAACATAAATGTGATTCAGACAATGCTAGGCCTAATCAGGATTAGCTCCTTTGTTATTTTGCCTGCAAGGATGACTGAGGTGACAGTTTACTGTTTGATAGATAGGACAGAACACTGCAGGGTAAATTTACACACAATTAAATCCAGCTGCTATCCCAAACAATGCAGAAACTTCTCTTTTATTCCAGTCTGCAGTGTGCACATTCAGGCAGCATGCAGAAGGGAATGAGATGTATTCTCCCATCTTTGCCCATGCAAAGACATTCATGCTCCTGGGGAATATCTGGGTCTCAATATATGCACATTAATTGCATTGAATGGTTAGAAAAAACATCCTAGTATCTTGATGATCTATTAAATAATTTGTAGAGTCTTCTAAAATTAAACACTAATATTTCTTCAGTTTATCCAGGACCTGGAGAAGGGGCTTCTCTACAAAACAGTGTAAAGGGGCCTTAGCAATGTATCTCATTTTAACTGAATAAGCATTATTTGTCTAGGGTTTTTTGCACAGCTGTACTATTGGGCTCTTTCATCACAATAATGTTTCCTGTGATCACTGTGTTGTTTTATACCTTCTGAAGGAAATGCCAGAGCTTTTGAATTTCATTTTCAGCACTTCCCACAATATCTCTCACTCTTTTCTGTACACTGAGTGTGTCTGCTTGCAGATGTGTCCATCGGCATCTATTCAGTGTATGAGAAACAGCACTGGACTTGAAGGCTGCACTTCTGTCAGCACTTAGAAGACTGAGATGAGAACTGGAGTCTCATTTTGAAAGATACAGTGGAGACATGCACAGCAGTTTAAAGCCCAAGTGCTTAGACTCAGAAGTTTCTCAACCCAAATTATCATTGGTTCAAACATTTTTAAAATCATGAAATAATAGATGGTATTTATTGTACAAAATCTCAGCAAAGGGCAGCATTCTGTCCTCATACAAATTAATCCCCGTGTATTGTGAGAAACAAAAGGCAGTGTTTTGACTGAGAGGATTTCAGCTTTCCACCTCTTCCTTCTGTTAATGAATAAAGGTGAACTTCTGGGAGACAGAAAGGTGGTAATGGACAAAGAATTCAAATGGCTGTTTTACCTCTGATCTGTAGAGCATGGAAGTAAATCCTGCTGCCAAACACTTGAAACTAACCCCCAACATAAAAAATTGAATCAGTTCTTTTCTGTGCCTTCACTGCTGTTTTTCACACAGTTGGCAACAAGATGGTTGAAGTACAGATGCATTTCCAGGGTGAGCAGTTTCATTTATAATGCGATTATAATGAGCATTTTACTTAGAAACACCAGTTTTCAGGTTCTTCCATTTAAAGTTACATAAATGAAGGTTAATATCTGAGCTGGTGAATAAAGAGGGGTTTTCTTTGTAGGTGGTTTTTGGCAAAGTTTAACTCTGATTCTAGTAAGATTTTCTTCAGCCTTCTCGTAGTTAGCTGTGGGGAACAATATTCACACTGTCTTACCCTACCAGGATATACTACTTCAAAGTACAGATCTCTATGGAGAATAAAGACCTTTGCATGAGTTGGTTCCATTCTGAGGGACAAATATTTATGAAAAATAATAGATTACACCATTCAAAGTAAACCTGTAGATTCCCTTTGCAGCAGTGCATAGCAATTACTTAAGATTCGCTCCACAGATTTTACATGTTCTCTACCTAAATATTTGTTCTGTACTAACAGCAAAATATCCTACAGAATGCTGCTCATGACTGACAGTTTGAACACTAAGTGTTGAAAGACAGGGAAAAAAAGGCTGGGCATCTGATACATTCTGATCTTAAAAAGGTATTTAATACCCTGAAAATGTTACTGAGAAATATATTTCTGTTGGTTTAAGCAATGACCCTGCCAGGTGGGCTGAAAGCAGAGGAGACAGAAAAGGAGTGATGAGTGGTTGTTAACAGTAGTGTGCTATGTGAAGCATGCTGAAGTTACCCTTGAAAGTCCAAACTGGGGATGAGGCTTGCTGCCAGAGCTGGAGAGCTTTTCTTAAGGCTGCCCTGTAGCCTGGTAGAGACTTACGCATCAGGACTGCCATGTAATCGGTGCTAAATTTGTCTTATATGTGATGCTGAAGCTCACAGTTGTTTTACTAGCAAATGCAGACTGTGTTAGCTTGTAGCCATGTTGTACAGAGAGCCATGCAGGGTTGGAAAGGCATCTTTAAACCTTCTCCTTCAATACTAAACTCGAGCAGCCCTGTGCTAATAGAAGTGAAGCTGTGGTGGGAATGAAAATGAGCTGCCCTAAGAAGTTTGCATGGTGTGTGAAACAGTGCACACTGCAACACAGCAGTGGGAGAGGAGGACACGATCCTTAGCCAGCCTCGTTTCTTCATCCCACCTGTACTTTACGTTAGTTATTTCCTTCTCTCTTCCTTGCTGTGTCTTAATAAATACATGGAAAGAAGCACAATCAGCCTTCACACAGTAGAATGTTTTGAAAAGGCTTGAGTGATTGACTGTGAGGTTTGCTACTGAAGGACAGCTACTGGACAATTCCGATCCTCTCAAAATGCCACTTTTCTGTGATGCCGTGGGAAATATGTGGTGTGTCCTACATGATACTTTTTATCCGGCAGGGCTGGCCCCAGCTGTGGCTGAAACCCTTGTTTCACCTCTGGAATTTAATCATCAGTGCGAAACTGCGGCCCCCTTGCATATTAAAAAAGAGAAAAATAAGAAAAAAAATAAACAGAGTGTGGTTTGCATTAAGCCTTATTAAAGCCCAGAATTACTTCTAAACGAATCATTGATATCCTTGTGAGACCAAACCTCTGAGGTAAATTTGTGGAACGGGTATTTCCCGAATTTCTGCTGCCTACTGTGACAAAGTCTTGGAGAGGATGGTAGAATGCTGACTTGTTTTAGCTAGGACCCAGCAGATCACTTTATTTTCACATCTAAATGGGGCTTTTGTGATTTTTTATTGTAAGTATGGATATTTGACTGTCTCAATATGTTACATGAATTCCTGTAAATTTTCTGTGTGCTAACTCTCCAGCATTTCCAGTTTTGGGAGAAAATACACTTTACTTGGCTTTGTCCTGTATTTCTTTTCCATCTAATATGTGACCTTAACATGCTATTAAAATGTGTAGATAGAATAGGAAATTCTCAATATTCTTTTTCATCATTGTTCTTAATTTTTCTCCTAGAAGACTGGAAAGTGATATGTTGGATAGAGCTGATTGAAAAAGTTAAGACAAAAAGCATAAGAAAATAAAGACGCAAAAAAATTTGGGTTTAGGCCCAAAGTATTCACAAATTTGAGTTACACTTGACTAATAGTTTCAACTAAATGGGAGCAGGATTTTTGAAAATGTGTGAGTACAACTTGTTCTGAGTAAAATGTGAATACTTTTCTTTCAAAATAACATTTCCATGTAAACATTGACTTAGCTCTAAGCAACAAACTCCAAAATACAATGATTTCAAGAAGGAGTAAATAATCTAGAAAAGAAACTAAATCCTGTGATCTAAACAATATGCATTCAAAATGACATGTACAGGTTGGCTGGAACTGGAGGAAGTTTCCATAATTTATTTAAGCTTGTTTCCAATTTTTATTTTTAGTAGTCTCCAAACATGAAAATTCCTTACACAATCATTCTGAAGGTTTGGCACCCCTGTTTTATTAAAAAAAAAACAACAAAAAAAACCAAACAAAAAAACCCCCCAAATCCACAATGGCTGACAGCAAGAGAGACCATCCAGGGAGAATTATTACAGAGGTGAGAGCGAAAAAGAGAGAGGGAGAGAAAGTACACAGCCTACATGTGAAACCAGATCACCCACATTTTAACTGAGAGATTTTCAAGGTTCCTTCATACTTCCATACGAACTTCTCTGTAGGAATATCTTCTCCTCTCGCTCGTATGGCGTCATTATTGGTGACTCCGGGTTCTTCAGTGATAATGCACTTGCTGTGCTGCTTTTTGAAGCTATTTTCAAGTTAAACAAAGCATCTCCCATGCCAGAAATGCAGATCACTTGGTGGGTTTCCTCAAACAGAAACTCCCAGGCGTCTCCTTCCATGAGCGCCGTGCAGGAGTGGGAAACGCTTGCCTTATAAACAAACATGGCCCAGGGAGGCTGGCCTGCCGGCTTGCAAAAATAACGTACACCGAGGCAGGGTAAATAGTTTACATCTCCTTCAGCTTCTGGGTTGTGTCACAGAGCTGCTGGTTGAAAGGAGAAAATCTACTGCAGCCTGAAACACGTGTCTTTGAATGGGAGGATGGAGAAGTTGTGCTTTAGACAGCTTTTTGTGGAGAAAAAAATATTTTATCCGACGTCCTGTGGACCACGGCTGGCAAGAGAGCATCACTGCATCCGATTTTGGCGAGAGGCATCAAAACAGTACATGGGGTTGAAGTGTTTCAGACATTGTGTCCTATTTTTCTTTGCAAGGCACATGCCGGAAAATATTTGCTTCTAATTTATATCTGTAATTAACAGGAAGAGCAAGAAGTGAAGAGTGTATGCAAACCATGGGAGTACAGTGTTTCACCTCTCCTTTACTGCCTAAATGTAGGCTCTCTGCCCATAGGCAAAGAAGAGGGAAAGGTGCTTTGGACATGTTTAGGTATCTTGGAAGGATGGTTCCAGAAAATTACTCTTTATCATTGTGTCTGTGTTATGTGGGAGGAAAGTTTGGTGACTAGGTTTGGATGGCCTAAATGGGAGGAGAGGACACCTGCCCCATTCCACCAGCCGCCAGTTTTTCTTTCTTTACAGCTTAAATCAGATATAAATTGGATCTGTGAGGATTATTTAGGTTTCAGTTTCCATCATTTGTTTTTCTTTAACAATAATATCTACACCTTAGGGAGGTCCCAGCACCTGTGATTTGGGACTAGAAGATGAAGAGGTCCCTCAACCAATGGGCTACAAAATTATGAGTAGGGAAACACCTGCACATCCCTGCTGGCAGAGGAATTTTGACAGGGGTGTTTCTTTTGGCAAGAACTGCTCCCTAGCTGGTGTTACTGTGGAAGTGGAGTCCTTTGCTGATACCCTAATTGCTGCAGGGTGGGTTGAGAAGTTCATAAGCAGGGCTAATGGCTTGAGCACATTGTCCTCAATCTCTTCTCCTTGGATGAACCCCTGGACACCTTTTGTTGAGATGAAGCTGGGTGTCAGCCTGTTAAAATCTTATGTCTGGCTTTACTGAGGAAAGGTTGGCCCCCACCTGTCAGACAGCCCTGTGATGTCATCTGGAGGATTTTGGCCGTCCTCTGCTGAGGGAAGTGGGAAGGAGTATTGAGCTGACTTTATCCTGGAAAAGGGTGGAAGTGACAGAAAGGAGACACCAGTGGGATGATTTTGGTTATTTTTCAGTGTGGTGTGCTTTTTTCCCCTTGTTCACATGTTTTAGTTTGAAAGCTCTCTAGAAGAAGTGTACAAAAAAAAAAAATTAGAAAGGATCTGTTTTCCTGAACGTTTTTGAACTTCTGTAAGTAATACAACATACAGATGGAGTAACATGATTATGCTGGTTTCTTGTAAGCATGTCTGAAAAGCATGGTTTTTTTCACCTTTAATTTGGCAGTATTTTGAACTATTCTAATACAATGATCTATATAACGTACATCTGTTCCTTGCTAGAAGTGTGCTGAGCCTCATTTTGCCATGATTGTTACGGGCAGAAACTGAATTTACCTTTGGCAGAAGCAAATACTCCTGAGAGTGCTAAGAAGGAGAAACTTTGCAGGGAAAGGAAAATGTGGTCTTAAAACACTTGATTAATATTATTGCTGAATCTGAAACCATTTTATACTAGTGAAGGGAACCAGAAATATGATGCTAGAATACTGTTGTTCCTAATCATCTCATTCTGAATGGGTGTGAGGTTTTTAAGTCAAGGATTTTGACTTCTTCCCAAGGTCCCCTAGTATTTCATGGGTTACAGAACAATGAATGTGAAATCCAAAAGGGACCCTGTAAATCTATTACAGTGCATGCTGGTCTTCGTTTCACCTTAATTTTTAAAATCACTACTCAATTTATTTTCACTGGGAACTAGGATATAGGCAAGAAGCAGGGGAATTACTTCACTACATAAATTTTTTAATTGACTTTCTCTAACTAAAGAAAGGAAGAGGAATTCTCTGCAGGTGACATCTTGCCTTGAAATGCTAAACCCATTGCAGGTGACAGCAAAACTAAAAATGTTTGCAGTAAAGCTGGGATTTCATTCTATAACTTCAAGATTTTTAAAGGGATGAAAATTTTAGATCATGCCCTGTACTAAAGGTGTACAAACAGTTTGCAGAAATCACTGATTCTTTCCTGAAACACAGCGAGCTTTTTGTTGGAGTCTGCTCAATTTGATAACTCACATCGACAGTGCTGTTGAGAATAAAACCGAAGTAGTAGAGTTGTTTCTATCCTGAGTGTACCACCTGAAACTGCAGCCAGCAGGATGTAGAATAAATGATGAAGTTCTAATTCTGTTGTGTTTGTATTTAGCTCTTCCTCTTTTGGATACTTTTTCACCCTTCTTTAAATGTAGCTTCTTAGGTTTGTTGATTTATTAGAATTATTTTTATATAAGAAATTCTGTTGCTGAGTAAGAAAAATATGTAGTTGATGGTATAAGAAAACTTTTTGTTTTCCTTCCAGAGTATATTCTGGACTTTTCTGAACATAAATTTATTAACCTTATTCTTTCAAGTAGCTAATAAAAGGTCCATTGTTGCTTGTTTTCAGGTTAGGTGGCTAACATTTAGTGAAGAAGTCATGTATAGCCAACCAACACTTCCTCCATCTCTAGGCTTGATGTGAGCTTCATGTTTTTCTCATGTATGGAGTCGGGGTTTTAAACTCCAGTTCTAAGCCAACCTCCAAGATAAAGCCAACAGAGAATACCCGTGACATTTCCTCCCCACTAATACTCCCTCTGACTTCTCTTGGTACAACCCAGCAGCTGGAATGCGTGCCTTGGGCTCAGCTTCTGAAGAGGCTCCTACAGCCGTGTCTCACTATCAATTTGGCAAACATTAGTCATAGCTGCAGCTGAATTTCCGATCGACATTCCTGGGTTTGTGCCATGTGTGTTCCATGTCACTTCTGTCGGTGAACAAAGTAGGTGTTTCCGATGTGGGGACCTGCAGTATTCTAAAGAAACATTTTTTGGGTAAGAATAGTTAACTGTGGTATATTTTATAGATGGAAATTGCTAAATCTGACATATTTTCTGATGTCACGCGTATTTAAGTGTTTACATTGATTTTCTGCTGAATGAATTACTAAATTTTTTTAATGTGTTTCCTTGAGCATGGTGGTAGCATAGCTAGAAAAATGTGAATTCTGTGTTGGAGTAAATCAACTGCCCTTTTTGGAAGAGTTTTTCTACAATCTGAACATACAGATCAGTCTCGTTCTTTAACTCACAGAGATTGACCTTCTGTCCACCAGCTTCAGTCCAAGGGGAAGCTACTTTGGAAAGGAAGGCAGAGTAGAAATATAAATTATTACATGTAGAAATGTGTGAATGTCTATAATCATCACATTCACCCTTAAAAACTTTTTTTTACCCTTTTCCTTCTTCATCTGACTGTAACTCAGTGATAATGGTTATTTTATCTGGCATGGTCCCCACCCAGGAAAGGACTGCAGAAAATCATTCCTCTATTGAAAAGTTGCGTAGGGAATTGATTTAACAGTGGTGCATTAAAAGAACAGCTATAAGAAATACAAGCTGAGAGGGAGTAATTTCAGATGACTTTATGGGTAAATAATAATCCCTGTGCTTATTTACAGAGTATTCAAATACTTCTTATTTTTTAGTTAAGGTTGATCAAACCAGTAGTCAGGATGTGTAGCATGGAAACAACCTCTTGTTTGTCAGCCGTGACCACCAACACATTCTTTTAAGAATTCCGCTATTTTATGGAAGAAAGCTGACTTTTTATATTCTTTTACCCTATATTTGGCATCTATTTCCTTACATATTCTGATGGAAAATGTTGCACAATTCATGCATTTAGGTGTGTTCACAGTATTTATAGTGAGTTACAGAGTGTTGCACTAATGAAGAAGTTTAATTTGACATCTTTACCTAGCTGTAAAATAAACTATTTTATGCAAATGAAAAGTTGAAAGCTTGGGAAAATATTTTTCTTTCTCTCTGAAACTACACAGCATCTCAGCTTGAAACACATATTTGCTGTAGGCCCCTTGTTCTTATGCCTTGGAGTATTTTTAGAGATAGACTGGAGCTGGAAGAAATGAAACTTAGCTGGATGACAATTTTCATCTCTTTAAAATAGATTAAAAGAAGAAAAGGGAAAGAAAAATTAATTTTTATATTTTAAATTCTCAATAGGTGAGCACAGCCACTTTCTTTCAAGTGAGATCTCTAGAAGACACACACTTGTATTTTGTTGGCATGAGTTGAAACTTCTTTGATTTTTGCTGAAGTCAGTGTTTCTAATTCAATTCTAATGGTTAACTGAAAAAATAAATAAATATATTAAAAAAACCTGAGAAAAATTAAATGTTTAAAACCCCATGGAGGAAGTAGGTTAAGGAAAAATGAGAAAGAAGAGTGATTTGAAGAACAAAATAACAAAATATGGGAAACACTGTTTTATCATCATCATTTTGTGATTATGTGCCTTATTTTATAATTAAATGCCTGTGATCAAAATGTTACACCATGGCCTTGTGTTCGTTGTGCACATGAGAAGAATGGTTATAAGGACCACAGCTTTCATTCTTACGTTGCTTATATTGACATTATCATATTGAATAGTACCACTGTTTTCAATTTTCAAATTATTTCATTTCCACAGTGATTTGTTCAGTGCAACTAAGTCTGTGTTTCCTCAATTTAGAGCCCTAACAGGTTAATTATTTATTTATATATGTTGGGTTTAGATAGAATATGTATCTTATAGACATAATATATAAACAATATATTTGTTTGTTTATGTTTCTTTCAAAATATCCCAGCTAGATGGAATTAAACTGGTAGAAAGACCGTGGATGCATGGCTTGCCTTCCCCCAGTGCTTTTGGCTGCATTTTCTTTCCAGGGTGTCCATATTCTTGGCAGTCTCTCTTGGGCGTTTGTACTTTGAACAGCAGGCAAAAGAATCACTGAGAAGTACAGCACTGTTTGGTCTGCTGTTTTCCTCTGAACTGGCAACTCACAGTCCAACTGGTTTTATCATTTCAGGATTGTTATTAGAGTGTGGGGTTAGGATAGGCAGATATCCTCTCCTTGCATTTCTGTTCTGTATTGTGTTATCCTCTGCTCTGTTTCAAGTCTCAGGCCATTCAGGATAATCTGGATGGAGCTGGGGACAAAGGAATGTCTGCAGATGGCATTCTTCTGTCAGTCTTGTACTAAAAATTATCATCTGCAAAACAGAAATGCTTTTAAAAGAACACAGTTGTTCACATCAGTGATTTGCAGATGGACAAGGTGCATCATGGAGCATCTGGGATAAGATACTATAGGTATTCATCACTTTGGGAAGAAGACCCACTCTTGGTTTCAGCATGCCATCACCTCGCTCTTATATTATGCTACTTTGCAGGGTGCTTGAATGCAGCCTAGCTCTTTTTTTGGCTCCACAATGAAGCTAGGTGATGGCATGTTCCAATTTTTTAATTATTGTAGTGGCAAAAGCTGTTCATGTTAACAGAGTCTGTGTGATGTCGCTGAAGGCAAAATGATTTGTCTAGGGAAGGGTAAAAGGCCATTTAAGGAGTCTGAAGGATTGCAGGTCCTGGAAAACACCTGCTTTAAGAGTACTGTCCTCTTAATTCACTGGGCTTGCCTGATTGCTGGGAGGAGTCACTCACAGAAATCTATCAAATCCTGTTGGGAGAGTGATCTCTTTATTTATTGGAACACACCCTGTCTCTCTCTCTCTTAATCCATGACGTAGTCTTTAGGACATTACTACCATATGATGAAACTGAATATTTTTATTGAATCTATTGTGTAGTGCCGGTGGACCTGAGTAGGAGAAATGATACTGGAGAGAACATAAAAGGAGTTTCTTTTCCTTTTAGATGGGCGTAGGAGAGTTCAATATTACCAGAAAAACTGCTTTGAACAATGCTGATAAAGAAGAGGTTTAATGAGGCTGGGGCTGTTTGCGGAAAATTAGTCCGCATTAGGGTATTATTCCTTCAGGGAGCGTTTATAATGCCGGCAGGAATGTGGGGAGGGGGGTGGATCAGATTCCGGCACAACCTTACAAGCTTTCAGCTGCCGATGCATGGTGCACCTGCGTGTTCCCCTGTCTGACCTCAGAGCTGGCTCGAAAATCTCTGGCATCTGGAAGTGCGAGGAAAGATCAGGTTTTTAATTCTTGTGTGGGGGAAAAAAAGAAAAATCCATCTTTTTTTAATGCTTAGAATGCCTTGTATTTTATGTCTTTTTAAAGGATACTGGAAACTATTTTGTGGGTATGCTTTTTAGTGGTTTGAGGTTGGGTTTTTTCTTTTAATTTTTTTTTTAAGCTAGTATCTCAAAGATATCATAGTGATATGTCCAAATAGATGAATAATATTCAGTTAAAAAATCTGGTTAGTTGGCAAGACTCGAGAAATTAATTTCATACTCTTGCTTATCTCAGGAAGAATGTTCTCCTTAGCAAGTGCAGATTCGAACATGACAGCTTAGGCATTTATCTCATTTGCGGAGGTCTGGAATAGCATCTCATTTTCAAATTGAAGCGATGTGGAGATAAAATGTAAATACTGCTGTACGAAAATTGCCACTTCATAACTTTGTACTTCATCACTGGTGGCTGCGGTAGGAACTTGCAAATTGTAAGTGCATGTAATTTACATTGCTTGGATTTAACTGGTTTGTAATTACACTTTGATTTGTATTTTTTTATCAGACATGGTGGGGTGGTTAAGCTGTGTTGCTTATGAACTTCCCTGTGAGTAATTTTGTGGTATAAAGTTGTGCTTATTAAATGCACGGATTTTCTCTTTTGGAGTTTAAAAGTTGTTCGATTTGGCATCTGTAGCTTATTTCTTGCAGTCTACTTAATTGAATAGCTTCTCTGTTTATCTTAAAATGCAGATAAATGGCTTTCAGCGCAGTGTTTATAGCTTAATAGTTCCTGAAATGAGAGTCAACATTATCTCCTAGACTCTACTAGTAATAACTAATGATCCCTCTGCTTACACTGTTGGGCAAGACAGGAGACACTGAACCCTGCAGAGAGCAAGGGCCCTGTGCAGTGGGAGGATAGTTTGTATGTGATGGCGCCTGGTAGACAAGGCTTTCGTGGCTCAGTAGTGTTAATTGGGAATGAAAATTTGTCCTTGGCCACCTCTAACCTCCAACCTCCTATTACTGAACTGTTCCACGAGTATGGATACAAACCTGAGGGGGAGTTGACAGCACACTGTATTCTTGCTTCCCTCATCATTTAAGGTGAATAATATCAGGTTGCTCTTACATGTGCTTCAGTTTTCCCCATCAGAGCATGTTTTGCAACACAAAATCTTTGCAGAAATTTGGTGTATTTTAATGTTCCAAACATCACTGGCAGGCAGCCTAACAAAGGCATTGTGTTGAGGCCTAGAAGAGGATGAGAAAATAATTAGGCAGCTGGAAATTACTGTATTTTGTTCTAGGCCTTTTTATATGACATTTAAATTTATTTATGAAAGACGATTTTTTTATATTTTCCTGACCTTTGACTTAGTTGTGAATGGAGAGTGGTAGGCTTTCCTTTGTAATAGGGTTAAGTGCATGCTCTGGGAAGAGAGAAGGGAAAGAAAGAAAAGTGAAGTAGATTTACCACCCATCAGTAATGCTCTGTTATTACATTGAGAACGAAAGTTCCTTGCTTATACATCAAATTTAAATAATATGGGTAGCAACAGTGCCTTATGGTGTTAAGGGTTAATATTCTTCTGTATTCTGTCAGCTTGTCAATATGACCTTTTCCTGAGTTTTTTTAACTTGCAGGAAGAGTATTTATTGGAAATTGCAGATAAAGGTGTTGTGAGGTGGATATCACCCTTGAAGTTTTTCAGCAAGCACAGTGTTCTGGTTTCAAACAGGCAATCTAGCAGGAAGCTTTTCCTGATTTTAGGTGAAGATCAGCGAGGGATATACAAAACAGTCTGTGTCCCTAAGTCCTATGTCTCCACAGCCATCTAGTCCACTGTTTTGAGAGCTAATTAAATGTAAACATTTAGGTGGGTGACTGGTTGTAAAAAGAACTGTATATGAAAGCTGTTCCTACTTAAAGACACGTATCAGTCTTGTTTATGCTCCAACTTCCATGTTCTTAATTGTTTTTCTGAGTTTTCACGTTATCTTAGAAGTAGGTTTTGAGCTTTGTGTTGGCAGGAGAGCAGCAGGCTGGTACAGAGCACGGTCTGGGTAGCACTACATGCGGTGCAAAGGCCACAGTGTACAAAGAAAGCAAATTCAAAACACTACTTACTACTCTGGAGATGTTTTTGTTGGACATTGCCATGAATGAGCTCCAGGAGACAGAAGGCAGAATGAGCAGGATGCCCTCAGAGAGTTGAAGGGGAGGAACGTGATTGCTGGCAGGAGCACCAAGCAGTTTCCTTGGACCACAATTCAGCATTGTGTTGGCAGAAATTTACACATCATCTATCTTTTTTATGTGGTACATGTGGTCTTGATAGAGTTACAGGCAGTTCTCTAAAGTAGGGATGCATCAGGAACAGACCAAAGAGTATGGAGGAGGAAAAATTCAGCCTTTGCCTCTGCTAGTATCAAATAGCTTTAAAAAAGTGTGTGTAAGGCTCCAAAAAAGGAATTAAGTATTTGAAAAGAAAATACATGCAAATTTTTTGAAAGAGGAAATTGGAGGCAGCTTTTTTACTTTGTTGTTATGTTGTATAAAGTCTTGTTTCTTACTTTTTACTCTGGGATATAATCAAATATCTAGATATCCTTGTTTCACTCAGCATCCTGAAGAGTTAGCTCTTCTATAAGAAACCAGTTGAAAGTTCATATAGTTCCAGATTAGTTATGAGCATTTTCTCATAGGAATAAAGCTCTTATTTCTTTGGAAACAATCCCACTGGTAAACAGCAGCTGCGATAAACCTTCCAACAAGAAATTGGATATGTAGTTCTGAATGTGCAGATATCTCTTTTTTTCATTACCAGTTTCCTAACGTGGAATTGGATTAGGGAATGATGGAGCAGAAACTGAAGTATCATTTTGTAGAGAACAGCATTTCAGTACAAATGCCATTGAGCATGCTGTGACTGCAGTGTCTGATGTTTACAGCTTAATATCAGAAAGAAACTTTAGTGACAGCGTCTATTGGTCATCTCAGATAGTTCCATGCTACCATGGAAATGATAGATGTTACGTGAAGGAGGTGTGGTATATTATGACCATGTTATCTGGAATAAATCCCAATTACCAGATTACTTTTCCTTGCAATAAAGTTAAAAACTAACTAAATTATTTCAAGTATCTGAAATAATAATCTGTGCGGTTTTGTTTTGTAAATAATACTGGTTTGTTTTATTTAAATATGTGCAGATCATAATTACAGGGAATTTTTAACAGTGGTTAGTCAACCTATACAGCAAATATCAGGATCATAAATTACTCTCAGTTGGTATGTACTCTACCTTGGAATAAAATTCTTGCTATTGTTCCATGATGGGACCAAATTTTGATGCTGTTTGTTGCTGTTTATTGAGTTTCCTGACCTTTTTTTGTTTGGTTGGTTGGTTTTGGGTTTTGGTTTTTTCTGTTTGTTTATTTTTTGTTTGTTTGTTTGGGTTTTGTTTGTTGTTTTTGTTGTTGTTTCTTGGTTTTGTTGTTTTGGTTTTGTGGGGGTTTTTGGGGGTTTTTTGTGATGTGCTGTGATAAAGCCCATGTATCCTGGTAGCAACATCATGACCTCTTTGCTGGCAATTTCTCTGAAAGAAAAAATCCCAGATTTCTGGTTGCATACCATTTCTTTTCATAGTCTGTTCTCAGCTGGCATTTTTTTGTACCAGAGGAAGCCTAAAACCCATCAAAACCTTCTCATGATTGCTCTTATTGGCAAATATATATTGAATTGGGTAAATGAGGGCCAGGCCACTGTGGTGTATCCTGTATCACAAGTAGTCACACCTTAAAGGGAAGTGAGGAGCAGAAGGCTCCAACTTCAGTGTGCATTTTACATACTGACCTTGGAAGGCGTTGCCAACCATCTGGAAAGAGTTTGAAATTGTGTATTGCTCAGGATCTTTGTTTTATTTGTAATTCCAGGATTTTCTTTTTCTTTCACCTTTTTACTGTCACATCCTATGTAGCCTGAATACTCCTTTGCGCCTGGCTGAAATAATACTGTTTGCCAGCTTACAATCAAAGCGAGCACAGAGGAAAACAGCTGAGCCGTATTAAGCAGAGGCAGTCTGGACTACATTTCTTTACTGCTGAATAACACGCCACAGGTGCAGGATTAGCCCGGCCTACGGTGCTGTGTTTGCTTAGCAGAGCCACCCTCTGCCTCCTCACATGACTCTCATCCTCGGGGAATCTGGCAGCGATGTAGCGAGCGCGCAGAAACGTGGCGTAAGTAGAAGGCTTTAGCTTTTCAGCTCACAAAGCACTTGTGCTTCCCCCTCCTCGTCTTTCCCTTTTTCCTCTTTTTACTTTCTTTTATTTTCTTTTTATTTTTTTTTTAAGCCTGGTTTGAGCAGAACACTAAAGAGACTGGGAGAAAAACCTAAAACAGTGAAGTTCAGTGGGTTCTTCAGAAAGGTCAGAGAGGGACTGAAGAGAAAGCAGTGTCGCTGGTGTGCTGGCAAGATGCGGGGCAGCAGGAAGCCAGTTGCTCGTGATGCACAGGGTCTTGTGTTTGCAGCTTTGGTTCCTGCAGGGACACGCACACGCACTGGAGATTTCCTGTTCATTCGCTCAGACTGGGGGTCAGAGTCTGTACAGTGCCAGGAGGCCGATGCAAACCTTTAGGTGCACTTTGGTGGTTGGTTTAGATTTAAGGAGGAGGGTGGTAGATTTACAGAGAAAATACTGCAGATAAAACGTAAGATTTCCTGTTTCACTTTTTGGTGAGGATTGAGGAAAAAGAGATTTTTAGAAGAGCTAGTACTTGGAAATCAGCCTGATATTGAACTTAAAGGGTGTTTCACTTTTTCTCCTTTATATTAACCTTTGGATTTGAAGTTAATTTAAAAATAAATGTTTTGGCAGCAACAGGCTAGTTTTGGTGCCAGGTTTGCATTGTGGGCATGAATTTCACAGCTGGGACTGGTTTTAGCCTTAGTGATAGTCACCCTTCTGTCTAACTTTAGAGGTACTTTGGTGATATAGAGTGCATGGGTATGTCAGTAATGCTTATTAAATAGCTGCATCTGATTTACACATTTCAAGTACTCGTTAATTGGAAAAATAGCCAAATAGTAAAAACAAATGTACTTTTCCTCCTGCTCATTGCTGTTCATATCTAGCTGAAAAGAGTTTTACGTTGGATGAGAATTGTAGAGAAATCTGTAGAGAATCTGTAGAGAAGGTGGTCATGAATCTCTTGAAAACATCTGGTCAAGGAGAAGAGCGCATGGGATGTGAGTTTTCAAGGGTGTTTGCAGTTCACATTTCTTAGGCTTTGAGGTTGTGTATGAAGTGTAGTTGTGAAGATCCATCTGTATGACATTGGAAAAAAACAAAGCAAGCAAACCTTGCTTTGGGCTGGTTCCTCCTCTTCTAGAGGCTTGAGTGGGCAGGCAAGCATAGAAGCCTGTCAGTGGGCACTGGCTGATGGGTTGGTGGCTGTGGCAGTGGCATGGGTGGCACACACCCCCTTCCTGCCCAGACATGAACTCTGGAGCATTCAGACAGGGAAATGCTTTTAGGCTACTTGAACACTTCTGGAAAACCATAGTGCTTATGCCTGTGGTCAAAATTCATTATTGTTTTTCCATGCGTGCAATTAATTTTGGTTTGCAGTAGACATGCTTTCCTCCCCCTCTAAATGGATTTGTTTGTTTTCTGTCAAAGTGAGTAAGTCAATGACACTTTCTGTTGCATTCAGCTGTGTTTGCAGAAGATAAGATTTGTGCCTCAGCCCTCGTTCATGAACACAAAGATCGTCTTCATCGCTTATGGTTTCCACACATGCATTTCAAATCCCTGCGCTGCGTGTGTGGTGAGGCCAACAGTAGCAGCCGTCAGTTCAATGCAGCCCCTGCCTTGGCGGCTTAACAGGGCAGGAATTTATACTGTCACTTGTTCAGTTGCTTGAAACTCTGCTTGGCCTGGTGACCTGTCAGGGTGGCATTTGCCTCCAGGCAGAAAAATTCTGGCAGATCCTTGAGCACTTCATTCAGCAACAATTAGTTGCTGAGAGTGTCGTAAACACATGGGATTTTGGGAAGCAGATGGCATTAATCCATGAACAATTATCAAAATATACTAGTTGTTTTTTCAGACACCAAATAATCTGTCCCTCTGGAAGATAGACAGGCACTTGAGGAAAAGTTGGAAGGGGAACTGGTAAGAAGCATCATCAATCATCAGCATGATTTGGGAAGCATGATAAGCTAATCAGTAAACTGAGTTTAAAGGAAGTCATATATGTATGGCCACAGAATTTGAAAAAAAAAAAAATTAAAAATATAGCATGCTTATACCATAACAGCTGTATGACAGTTCTGTTTTTGTGAATATCTACACTATTTAATTTATTCTTAGGAGAAGAGAAAAAGAGAATGACACCAATGTAGCAGAAATTAGAAAAGAGTTGGTAATTTATGAAGTAGATTGCTCTTTAGGCTGAGCTGGGTTTATGTCACACTTTTTCCTGAACAGACAAACCCAGTCAGTTAGAAGGGCACTGGCACCTCTGAATAGTGTTGGCACTGGTTTCTGCAAGCATGGCATGTGCACATGCTAATTATATTTTAATATCCAGGTGCAGTCTTTGATCTTGGGGTGAGAATGGCTAGCTGATATTTTTGTCTTCCAGGCACTATTTTTGTCTCAGCTGCATGGTGCTCTTGTGTTTCTTCTCTTTGGGAAAGGGAACAGGAGTGACAGTGATTTATTAAACATATCTAAAAGAGCTATGAGGTCAATGCTGTCTCTTGCTGTTTCTTTTAAATTCCATTGTCTGAATGCCTCAATCTCAATATCATCTGAAATGATAATAAGTAAAAATCTGCAGCTTGCACAGTGCAATCTTTGCTGCTTTCCTAAAGATCAAATGGCAAAGCATGGATTAGTATCAGTGGTATCACATTGCACTGCTTCCCATCTGTGTATTCTTTCCCCTGTTGCTGCTGTTCAGGAGAGTTTTCAAGATACTTGTAGTGACATTTGCATAAACTCCTGATGGTCATATTTGGTGTTTGCTGCTTGGAACTGCAATTATATGTGGTGATTTGCAACTTAGAAACAGAAATGACTACCTTAGGGTGTTAACAGTAATCTTCCTATATTTTTCTTAAATAATTTTTTTTAAATGTGGAGTGTGGCACAGACTCTGCTGTTTGTTAATATCCACATCTCCTGTTTGACGTCTTTGTACCTTAACTTCTATCCCGTTTTGAGCATAATTTAAGTTTAGTGAATCTGTGTTGACTACTCCTGATCACTTTTTTGTCATCCATGTTGACAGAGATGGCCTCCAGAATGAGGTGCTCCATCATTCTCCTTTCACAGAATAGTCTGACTTGGAAAGGTCCCACAAGGATCATCAGGTCCAACTCTTCAGCGAATGGCCCATACGGGACCAAACCCACCGCCTCAGCGTTATTAGCACTGTGCTCTAACCAAGTGAGCTGATCTTAGAGATTAAGGTCTGGCTGACTGGCTGGTAGGTCCCTGGGTCTTCCTTCCTGCCCTATTTGAAAACTGGAGTGAGATTTGCTTTTTTCTGGTTCTCATGCACCTCTCCAGATCTGCCACAACCTTTCAAAGATGATAACGAGTAGACTCATTCTGCCTGCTCTCAGCACTCACGGATACATCCTGTTAGGGCCCATGGACTTACAGATGTCAAGTTTGCCTAGGTGTTTTCTAACCCAATTCTATTTAAGGAATATCTTCCTTAAAGCATTCCTTCTGGGTCAGAGATTCCTGAGGGATGGTCTTGACACTGAAGACAGATACAAAGAAGGCCTTCAGTATCTCTGCCTTCTCTGCGTCCAGAAGAATCACACTGGATTTTGGATCTCACCTTAGTATTTATGAAGTATTTACATTGAATTGTTCCAGTTTGGTTACCTGTAATACTCACATGTGCACCAAGCAGTAGTGCTTTTACCCAAATACTCGCAGAATGTTTGTTCATTTTGAATTGTACAAGAACACACTATTCAGAATAGTGGTAGCTCCAGCACATTTACCTTTGCTGTGTAAAATATGGCTCTTGAAAAGGGATTAAAAATAAAGAAATGATGTTGGTATCTTAATGAGAATTATGTGAACTACCTGCTCATTCATCTTTGCAAATACTAAAAACTCACATTTTAAATGCTTTTAGTCATGGAACATTTACGGATTGAACCAAAGGATTGTAGAAGATAGAATTAAGTGAGATATTTGACACAGCTGGGAAAACTATTTATTAACAGGGAATTACAGTGGATAGGGGTAGACTTTACTGAATCCAAGCTGACAGGATAAAACACTTTGCATGCACTTTCCTTTGGAAATTTTAAAGTTGTCTTTCTTTTCTGCTTTTTTTATGTTGTGTTGGTATGTTGTCTCATGCTATGAAAAATGTGCCAATCAATTCTCGTTTTCTTCCAAATGAAAAATATGTCAGAGATGAACTGTGGACATCAGAAATGAGAGGAAAACAGAGACAGCAAATTACATGTGCATTTTCCGTGGGCCATGACACCAAAGAAGCCTTTCTGATTTGAAGTTGTGAGTGGTATGGAATGGGTATTAGTTTGGAGGGTCTTTTCTCAGTGGCTTTGTCACAGCTTGCTACATGCTGAACTTTTTAGCTAATAATTCCGAAAAATAAAGACATTGTTTAAAGTGGTGCTGGAGGCATGTAGCTATGTTGGCACTCAGTGGCAATTCTATGAATATGGACGGGAACAGTTTTTAAGAAAACTGCCTCGACAGGTTGTTTAAAAGTACGTTTTATTTTAAACCTTATTTGCATCATGAATAGAAGCAAAACTACCCCAAATTTTGAAATATACAGATGAGAAGGAGCAGCTTGTATGTTGTCTGTATTTTGGTGTACGGGAAGTCCAGCACAGGTGGGAAATGTTGCAAATCATACATAGGCCCCATAATGTTACAGTTTTTTTAGTATTTCAGTTGATTACAGTGGAGGTATATCAAGGTACAGCTATTTTCAAACACAGATTGATACCAATCTCAGTTTGGGCTCACTAGTGCAATATAGTCATACACTGAATAGCAAAGCATGCTGTTTTTAGTTTTTCTGGTGTATTAATGGCAGATTTTGTTAATGTGGTTTTGGATCAAAAATATGAACGTCTCAGCATCCGGTATTTCCTTGAATATCCAGCAAAGGGAAACTGTCATGATCCAGTTTTCCTTCTCTGTTACATAATTGTCACCAATAAAAAAGTGTTTTACTGTTACCTCTTGACTATTTTACACAGTAGATCAGGCTGAGTTAAGAGGTATAATTTATTTCAAGTCCTTTAACTGTGCTGTGTTTTCATTGTTGACTATTTGCCAAAAAATATCCCATGGAAATTCTTCTATCTGATGACTGTAAACTACAGCGAGTTAGCAGTTACTTATTTCCCCTTCTCCTAAAACAGTCATATCGATGGTATAACCCTGGCCTGGTGGGAAGTCACCAGGCTGTGGTTTATGATATGGCATAGGAAACTCTAGCAGGGTGTTGCAAGATAGTTTTGTATTTTAATAAAAGTCTGTTTTGAGGAAAAGCACACTATGTAGATCAGTGCAGGGCATAGGTAGAGTCACCTTGTGGTTTAAAATTTCCGTCTAACTATTTTATCACATTGACTGATTTTCTTCTCAGGTTTGCATTGTTTTGGTTTGTTTTCAGTTACTATTCAGATACTTTTGTGTGAATATCCTTAATTTCCAGTCCAAAGGAGCAGTTGAAACAGTTATTCCATGATGTGTAAAGCTTCCCAGGTGTGTGCCTTCTTGAAGCAGTAAGCCTCGCTCCCAGTCAGTGGGTGCTGTGGCCAGATGTTGTTATTGGACTGGGAAAATGTGAATGGATGGCACTGAGCAAATCTGAGGCTTAAAATACCCTGTGTAAAAAGAAGAGTAAGCATGAAACTCTGATTTTTTTGGGGGGGGTCCTTAGCATCTGTTTGGGGAAGGAGCAAGTCTGACTTTTACTCCTGACAAACCCATGCAAGGTCATGAGAGATCTGTTATTTTCACTGCATAGACAGAACATAAATCAATCTGTTAAGATAACTATTGTTAATTCTCCATCCTCTAGGAACAGGACAGCTTAAAATTCAAACTACAGAATACAGAGAAACAGAATAAAGAGCTTTTCACCTCCTGCACTACCAGACTTGTTGAATCAGAGTGGTGCCCTAAAGTCATTACCATCCGATGGCTGTGGGCCAGTGTGAAATGAGTTACTGGGCTTTATCCAGATTCTAGTGGAGAAATTTGTGTCCAAATCGCATAACTATGGCTGCAGCTGGCAGGGGTTGATGTACTTACTGGCAGCCATGGGAGAGAGCTTGAGGACTGAATGTACACTGAGAGACTGGCTCTCTGGATCAGGTTTATTTCTGCACCTACATGAGTCAATGTAAAGCTTAAATAGGTGATTTTCCTTTTGTGTGCGAGGTGCTGCTGTCTGCAGACCTGTCAAACCATCAAACAGCAACACTGTTTAAAACCAAGTTAGAATTCATCCTCATAGTTACTTCATTGTGATTGTGGAGTGGGGATCTGTGACCACTTCTCACACATTTCAAAAAATGTTAGCAGAACTAGCCGAAATGTCATGAAAGGGTTTGCCACATGATAAAGTATTTTGCTGCAAATCTTGGTGCTCATAGATGGAAGAATATATCCAAGAAGGATTATTTGTTGACAATGGAGGTTAGTAGGCGTTTAAACTAGACATTAGTATTATCCTGGATGACCGTGAGAATTACTTTCATTTTACAGCACTTCATTTTCATTGTTTTCCTTCTCCTGGGTTCAGGATCTTTGTAGATTTACCTTTCCATAAAGGTGTTCGAAGCAAGGAGGGAGAGACACACTAACACATACGGAAGACACAAAGCAGTAGCATGCTACACACAGTCCCCATTCTCAGGCCGAGTTTCATACGGAGACCATCACATCACAGTTTTCAGTGGTCCCAGTCCTAGAGAGGAGATTACTTTCCACGAGCAGCACTCCAAAGAGACATCAAAGCCCTGGCAGCTGACTACCAGTCCTTGTGGTGGATGGTGCTTTGTACATGCTGGTGAATTTTAGTGTAAAAAGAGAGTTATGCTGAGAAAATCAGCTAAGCTTGATGAAGGTGTACCGGTCTGATGGTGAACTTCAGGTTCTCCACAGCTTTGATGAATTCACCGATGCAGTCAGTAAGTTTCTCAGCAGACTAAAATAACCTCATTTTTGATACCCATGTTTTTGTGCAGTTCCCCCAAGCTGTGCTCAGTGCTTCAGGGATGGGAAGGTGACCATAAGCAGACTGCAACAGAACAGGCAACAGCAAAGAAGCAGCCAAACTTAAATAGCCTGGAATGCCTTGCTTTCAAGGCTCTAGGAGAGCTTTCAAAACCCAGAGGGCTTCAAAACCCTAGGCAGAGCCAGGGCTGCATGACCAGCATGTGCTTGTTACAGAACAGCAGCAAATGCAAGATGAACAACCTGTTCACCATCCCAAACTGTGCTTTTCACACCTGAAATCAGGAGGAATTTGTTCCCAAGCTGGAAAGCTCTTGTGAATTCCTTCCTACACATTTCATTTTGGAGAAGGGACTGCTGGAAAAACTTTGTGCACTGAAGTCAAGCAGACACAGAAGTCAAGAGACCTTGCTGAAACTCAGCTCAGAGTGAGAGGAGAAGAGTTCTTACATGCTTCACGGTTTTCTGCTGGGTGAGACATGGGAATTTCAGAGTCAAAAGATCTGCCCATCATTTTAGCTAGCAGCCAGGAAATGAAGGCATGAAAGGAGCAAGAGAATAGAGTGAGAAGAGTTTCACATTTTAGAAGACAGAAAAGAGCTTGAATGAAACTGTCTTATTCCTGCCTCTTTCAGTTTTATCTGATTTAAATTTGACACTGAACTGTGATGATTTTGCACTAGTTTTAACCCTGGGCATTAGGTGAAAGCACAATCCTAGGCTACATTCCTGATTGCAACTCCTGGAAAGTGTAAATTTGAATGCGAGCCTATCTGTACTAAATTTTCTAAAACACAAACTACACCTCTAAATAGCCACCTGTGGTGCTTTGATGGTTCTTCGGAGTTTTGATTCTGTTTCAGCAGCTTCCACCTGTCTTACTCTATCTGAGAGTACACCCAGGTCTAGGGGTGTAAGCTGTTGTTGTTTATGGCACGTTTTGCAGAAGCTGTTAATGATCACATCCCTGATGCGTGATAGGCACAGACTGAATAGGGGTACCACTGCCTTATATGCTTGTTGGAAAAAGGAGTGATGTATGATTGTATATACTATTAGGATGGTATGTAACTGTCTAAATTTAGCATATTCAGGCACCATCAAATGTGTAATTAAACCTTTCCCCCTTTTTTTGTGCTAAGTGTAAGATGCTGTTGTCTTTACACTCCTTGCTGGGGAAAGATCCCTGCTGAAATTGCAGATAGCTTGTAGAAAGAGCCGTGGAAATGATGTACAGAGCAAATTATTACTCTCATGAGTTAGAAGTTCACTTGGTTGCCTCATGAGCTTGAAGTCTGAAAATCCTAGACGGAAATATTAATAGTTCAGCATGCCCCATTCAATGGTAACGAAGTAATACAGACAAAAATTGCTGATTGAAAGAGAATTTACGTAATCCCTAATCCTGTGACCCAGGGAGCAAACATCTGTTGATATTAATTTGTTATACACAGGCTATGTAATCATATTAGGAGAAATAAAGTTGCATTTTTTTTCCCTTACTTTAAGCATACACTGCATCTTAAGGTGCAGCTGCAAGTACACAGCCACACATACACACAATGCATCTTGAGTGAACTCATTCATTTAGTTCTAATTTTGGCAAACGTTAGTAAAAACAGTATGGGGCTGACAGCCAGTTGTGTCATGAGTCCAGGTTATATCTGAATGCTGGGCACAACGGTTACAAGCCCAGAGTTCGTGTGTGTTTTGTAGCTGGTTGTTTGGTTTGACTTTAGAAAGAGGTGAGCTAATCAAGAAGCCAGTCAGTTTCAGTGGGATACAGAGGTACTGGGCAAAGGTCAAGCTGTGTGAGTTTTGTGTTTCATAGGAGTATTAGTCTGGCATGGTGAATGATTCTCCTTCATGTGTATCACCCTAATATTATTAATACACCTCTTGTGCAAGGAATGTGCAAGGAGTGGGAGGGCTGTGATGCTAAAAAAGCCAGCAGTTCTCTAAATGCAGTGTTCTTGTGTGCAAAGCCCCACTTCTCCCCGAGCTAACAAGTTACAGCTTTTTCCTGACTTTGCTGGGGATAAGCTTGCATTGTCTCATGTTACACTGAAGAAAACTAAAGCCTGCCTGCCAGTTGTTCCCGGTGCCTGTCCGTGCCTATCCTGTGCTACCAGAGCAGGCCAGGAGGGGTATGCAGCTGGAGGCACGGTGTGCCCTGGCTGGTCCCATGCACCCAGGAGCCCAGACTGGGCTTTTTCAGTCCTCCTAAGGGCAAGGACTGGTAGAACAGCCCCGTACTTCCTCCAGCCTTTTGCTGCTTGAGAGTCATTCAGCCTCACTCTCGCCTCAGCTTTTGATTGCCATCCAAGCCCTGAGGTGTAGCTACTTGTCCCCGTCCCCTCTGCCTGTTTGCCCACCCTGTCTCTATGTAGGGAGCTAAAAAGGATACAATTTTTTTTGGCAGCTCCACAATACATCAGTCCTAATGATGGAGATTTGGGGAAATTTTAGAGTAAAGGGCAATCAAAATAATTATAATACCAATTGTTTCTAAAGACTTACCAGTAAATCAAGAACTTCAAGCCTGCTCTTCAGCTACTTAGTTGGAGACAGCTGCTTGTAAATGACCCTTTTGGTAAGATTTTTTATAGGAACCAAAAGGAAAATGAGGAACTGCCAGTTGAAGCTTTTCATGCTAATCTCATTTTTGTCTTTGAGGCTTAAAACGTTCACAAGGACTGAAAGCTGATATTTATGAGTAGAGCTGGGGGGAGGAGGTTGCTTAAACAGCTCCTAGCCTATCACCAGCATCTCCAGCTGTACTCCACCAGCTCCATGGAGATTCAGTACTCTGATATTTTTAGAAATAGTCACCTCCATATATTTCAGCATTGTTAATTCTAAGCAGCATTATTGTCTTTTACTGTGTTTATAGACTTTTCTTTTACAGAAATGAGCTCTTTCCCTTGTTTTCCAAGCAGTGCTTTTGCAATTCAGTGACAGAACGTGCTGTTGAACTTGAAAGATCATCACTTTCTGTTAAGTCTTTGTTAAATTGTATGCCCATGTTCTGCTCTGCCTGGAGTACCATAAATCCCACTGATTTTAATGGGGTTCAGTGGATGTACATCTGTGCCAAGTGCTGTGGAGATAAAGCAAGCTCAGAGGTGTAACCAAGGATTTGACCTGGGTAATGCAGTAGAAAACAAGCTTGTACTGTGCAATATATAATGATAAAAGCACAATATATCTCTTGGCAGTGGCAGAACTTGAACATCAGCACCTTTGATATAATACCACTGAGGTCCAATGAGCCTCAAACATGGTGACCATTTCAAACTACAGAAAAAGACTCGGTAGTGAACAGTCAAATAACTTTCTTAAATTTTGATGGGTAGAAGTAGTTTAAAGCCTTCATCTCAAGTCTTGCAATGCAGCCTAGAACTGGCCTTTTTTCTTCCTGTCTTGCAGCCAGTTTACTAGGCAACATGCCCTTACGAAGTTCTGGCAAGCTGAGCATGGAGACCAGAAAAGATGGTGAGAGTACGGCCCCTGCTCCTACCCAGAAGAAGCTGTCCTGCCAGTGCCACCACCACTGCCCTGAGGACTCGGTCAACAGCACCTGCAGGTTTGTGGGTTAGATGTCTGGTGATGAAACACGGGAAAACATATTTGTGGTAGCTCACCAATCCCAAGTTGGGTGTCGCAGTTTTTGTTTAAGCAGTAATATGTAAATGAGTTGGTTTTCACCGTGTCTGAAAATCGGAAGTAATTTTTGCCTAGATATCTGCTGCATGGTTTTTGGTTGTTTTTGGGGTTTTTTTGTTAAGGTATATACATATTTATCATTTTAGATAATACTTGTTTTAGTGCATTGCATATGTAATATTCTGAAGGTTGAACTTTGTATTTAAAGGTGCATGCATTTAATGAAAGGAGACTTAATGGAGATATATTGAAATGTCAGTAAATGCTTATAAATTTATAATCACACTCAATGGAACACTATTTATGAGAACCCTGGTCTTTGTTTGTGTCTGCAACAGCTGTATCTGAAGGTACTTAAGGCTTTGGGTTTGGTTGTTTTTTGTTTCCGTGCTAAAAGGAAAATTATCTTGAGGTGAAGTGTTGAGTATTTTCTTCTGCTAGCTGTAGCCTTCTGTCTGTTTTTCTGCTTAGAGTACTACAGATATCTCATTTGGGTTAGATTCTGCTTCCTCAGGACCTTTTGGCTCCCAGGGGGAGCGGCAGTTCCAGGTCCAGAGGCAAGCTCCTTGAAGGCTCAGCATTGGTCTGTGTTGCAGTGACACTGGCTGAAGCAAGCAGAGGTGACTGAGGGTACCTGTAGGGGGACCAAGCTGCTGTTCCCCTACCCAAAAGCAGCTCTTGCTGGACATATACAATTGCTGTCGAATGCAGGTGGAGTGAAGTTTGAATGAACCTCTGCCTGGCTTGAGATGCAGGTACGGTTTGTTTTAGCTGCAGCAAAGCTGGGCTGAGCTCTTCACGTTCCATGTGAGGAATTTAAACTTCTCTGCTTAGCTAGAGCAGGTGTGATACTGGAGGTACCAGCTATCAGCCGTAGCCTGGTGGAGCTGTGGGAGTCAGAGAAGCATCGAAGCAGGGCACAAATGTGAGCCCAGCTGGAGATGCAGAGCTATTTGAGGTGAGATAGTCTAACACTGTGTCAGCTGTTCTAGGCAGCGTATTTGAAAGATAAATAGGGAAAGCCTAAGGTTGCTAAAGATACTGATTGCTTTGTTGGATTTTTGAGTATGGTTTTGCAGCCTGACTTAATTCTTCTCAGCCTGCAGTTTCCTACTGCAGTGTATCAGAGTTTTGGTGACAGCTGTAAATACCATTTCCCCTTTCTAACCTCTTCCTACAAACCTGTGCTCCATCCAGGAGTTAGACCTAACTGCTCTCACACAGCAGTCAGTTTAAAAAGCTATAAAACCCCACTCTGATATCAATTTGCAGATCCCCCGCAGCGTGAATCAGCTGTTTCCTGTTCCTGCCCAGCAAGAGCCACAGCTTTCATATGTGCTGTCTAACACACACAGCAACAGGGAAGTTGCAGATGACTTTTAAATCCATGAATTAGGAAGCACAAAGGGATCAATGTTAAGGAACTGATTGAACAAGGTTTATCCTCCAGCTGGGTAGGCCTGCTGTTGCATGTCGCTTTGTAGGCATCATTGACATTAAGTGTTTTTCATGGAACTAAGAGTAAGTGTCCTGTTAGAATGGATTTGTGCATTTTCCCTCACTGCAGTACTTTAAAGAAGCTCTCTTCAGAGTCCCCCTTATGGTGTCAAATGTCAAACTTTTTTTTAGGTGTTAATGCCCAAAGATGGGCAGTTAAGTGGTAATAAAACACAAAGTTGTGACCCCTTTTGTCTTCAAATCCTTGAAGACTTCAGGCTTGAATGTTCTTCTTTGGTGACAGAATTTGTTTTTCCAATTTAGACATCAAAATAATAATTGAAGCTGGAATTTACCCCAAATATTAATCACTTTTCTGTCCAGTCAGAAGTTTCCTGGAACAGTCAGGAGACTTGCTTTAGATCAACTCCTCTTTGCTGTCACCTGAGCAGTACCCACCTTGCCACTTGCCCATTGAGCAACAGCATAAGTGAAAAATTGCTGAGGAGTTTGGAGTAATGCAAAACAAATTAAATTAATTTAAATGCCCGGCCTTCCTGGCTTGTCAGCAGTCATCCTGTTCATGATGGTGATCATTGCTATGGCTCCCACTACCTTGGTGTGATGATGCAGTGAGGTGTGAAGGACCCCTTGTTTTCCCTGCATCTGTTCAGCTGTTAGTGTAATGATTCCTTTCTTAAATTCACTTCTACGTAGCTGGAATTATGGATTACAGAGAAAAGAGGATCCTGAGTCTACTGTTGGGAAAGAGTGGTTATTAGGTGTCTGGTTAGCTGCTTATTACATATCTGGTTAGCTGGTTATTACATATCTGGTCAGTTGGCTGGATAGACACCAAGTTTCAAAAGATTTGAGCACAACCAACCAGGCTGGGAGAGATTATTCACTTCCCCTGAGTTTTGGGGTCATCCTACTAGTCAGGCAGTAACTTTCGTATTTTATCCTGTGTGGATGACTGTTGGCACAATTTTAAAGCACTCAGGGAATCATTGAGCCTCACTATAAAGGCAGTTTCTTCATTTTGAAGTTCAAGAAGTATCGATTGCAGTGTTTGTCTGAAGAATAAATTGACTGCTTCAGATTAAAAGTTATTGCATTAATTATCTGCTTGCCTCAGATGTAGCCATTAAAAGCCTTTTGCATTTTATATTTTTAAAAAAAAATTAAAAATCAAACCTCTTGTCATCTCTGTGAATCTGTTGAGCTTTGGGCTGTGCGTGGACCTTCAGAGTTTGGACCTGCCAGCCCAGCAGGAATGACTCAGTGTATTCTGAGGCACCCAAGGGCCTGTCAAAGCTCTGACACCCAGGAAATTCACTGAGTACATCCACAGCCAGGGCTTGGGCTCTGGAGAGCATCAGCCACTGTCCTTCCCAGAGTTCTTACTGAAGCAGTAAAGCATTTTATGAGCCCAGGAGCAAGAACCTGTGAAAGTTCAATGGAAAAGCATTTCCAGCTGTGTTTAAATTAATACTCTCAGAATAGAATAGCTAGTCCTATTGCAGTCACCATTAAAATTTTCTCATAAAAAGCAGTCTATCATCTCACATGAAGATTTTTATCTGCTACCACAGGTATTAATCTTTAAAGTACAAATCCTGCCCATAGTACCAGTGGTCTGAATGTTTATATAAAAATGAGGACATCTGGTGGTCATTTAAAATCCGCTCCATAATTGTATTTGTAGAAATTTAAAAGCCAATATTCTTTAACCACATGTATATCAAATCCTCTAACAGCCTGCTGTGTTCCTATACAGAATTTCTCTTTCTTTATACTTCTGCAGTTTAAATCCAACAATACTTTAGAGAGGTAGGGATAACACTGCAGTTTAAGAGGCAGAATGCTTTTCTATCTCAGCAGAAAAGCAGTACCTCTGGTGAGAATGTGCTTTTAAAAATGGGGCAGTCCATGAGCACAGTGAGTTTTGGAAGACCCGTTACAGGGTGAGCTCATCAAGGGAGGGTTAATGCCAGGGTGTAGCAAAAGGGGGCCAAGCCAGGAGCAGAGGCTGATGCCCGAGCTGGCCATATCCTCACTCACCAGGACCCCATTTCCCCATGGATATCTGAACACAACGGGCAGAGACAGCTCCTTCAATAGCCCTTCCCATGGCCTGAGACAGGCACTCCTGTACCATTGCTCAGGGGTTCTGTATAGGGGGAAAGAGGAGTCACAAGTAGGGCCACTCTGGGCAATTGAAAAATATTGGTGCACTCAAGGCCCTGACACTTAAAACCTTTGGAGAAGGCTCACAATCCTCTGCTTGTAAAGGGTATGTTAAACTGCTGCATGCTGAAACTTAATTCTTCTTTCTGAACATCTGTGTGATTCGTAAAAGGCTTTCAGTAAAGAAGGTCAAAGCTGCTTTGAACACAACCAGGACCTTGTTTTACTGTTCCATTTCAAGTTTTGTGTGTTCAAAGTGAATGCACAGACAGTTGTGTCTAATCATAATTAATTGCATATTTTAAAATGCGGCATTACGTCTAATTGGCTTTGACTGTAATGGGATTGCAGTAAAGGCAGAGGCTAATTAGGTGCCTTGTCACACTCTATTTTCATGCACAAATAAATGCTGACAGTTTTAAAGATTGGGCTGATAAAGTTTAAGTTGCTGTGTGTTGCCTGCTGGATTGTATTTCTGCCCAACTGTGTCTTTGGTTATCTAAAGCAATAAAACAGTTAAGTGGCTTTTTCAGTGTTACCAGAGGTGAAAATTCGCTTGAGTGATGTTATTTTCATTCTCCTGTTCTCCAGATGATATGATTGAATTTTCTTTGAAATTTGGTATGTAGAAGAAAGAAGATTTTGACAGTGGCCAAAGCACTGCGTTCAGGCAACTTTTGTTTTAAGTAACTTTAATTTTTAGGGAAGAGCTGAACGTTTGCTGATAAAGGAGCTATGGTGAGATCTTAGATGTTAGGCTTTCAATTTTTAAATGATTATGTTTATTTTTAAATTTAGTCCTTTATACAGGAAATTTTTTTATCATTTTAAAAAGAGTGCAGGGACTTGTCATGTTGTTTTGGATAGAAGTGCAAAGATGCTGTTGCTCCTTCTGGTATCAAAATCAGGAATATAAAGAGGAGGAGAGGAGGGCAAAAGTAATAATACTTGTATGGACTCTTTTGAAATAAAATGAAAAATAAGGGGTCTTTTTATCAAGTTACGGAAGTTACCTGTCTCTTTGTGATAGGCATTGAATGAGGGGAAGATGTTGCTTTTCAAAGTTAAGTGTTGCCATCCCTGGCTGTGTCACACACTCACAGAGCTGGATGGGAAACCTTCAGCAGGCAGGTTTTTGTAGCTGAGGAATCACATCTTCTGTGAGAAATGGCTGCTGGCCAGTGAGGACATCTGTGTGAGCATCTGCAAAGCTGTTGGCCTTGGTTCCTCTCTTCTGACATTTAGGAAAGATCTGAGTTAAGACCCCTGCTGTCTTTGTGGTAATCTGTAATTGTAGCAGCAGCTTCTATATCAGTGTCTGTCAGTGTTTCGCTGTTAACTCCCTTTATTTTCCTGGCATTTGACTCAGCTGTAAAAATTCACTCTTGGCAAGTATGTAACATGGCAAATCTGTGCTTATTAGTGATTGCATCCAAAGTGAACTTAATCACTCTCCTGCACCATATTCAAATAAGATGATGCTTCAGTGGAGGAGGCTACTGGATGTGTACCCAGGTGTATCCAGTAACATCACATTGATTTCCTTCTTTACACGCCATTTGCAGAATCAAATTACACAAAATCAGAATTCAAATTGCAGATTTTAAGAAAATACCAGTTCTGTACTGCAGGTTTTTTTCCTAGAAAGTGGAGAATAGGTTTTTCATAGTGGTTTACTTGTATCAGTGATGTACAGGTACTTCTCTTTGTGTAGTCACCATAATAAATATAAAATTTGAGACTGTGCACACATCTCTGACTTGTTACTTGCTATATTAGAAAGAAAAGTTTCATTTCTACCATAGGCAGGTATGAGGTGGGGTAATAAGTAAAACAGCAGGGGTGTGCTGTGCCCTTTACTTGCAGTGTGTGGTCCATCTGACATCCTGTGAACCAGGAGAACAGGTCAGGGGCGGGAGGGGGGAAGCAGGTAGGAGATCCTTCTTTCTTTTCAGAAGGGTCCCTTCTCCCTATCACCCAAACACCGCAGAAATTTTCAAAAAGTTAATGAGTTCTTACATTGCATGAAAAGTTTTTGTTGTTTGGGTTGGTTTTTTTTCTTAGAGGTAGGAGCAAGCTGTACCAGTGTTTATTCTGCTCAGCAATACTATTTTTTTCTTTCGCTTTTCCTTCATTATTCTAATGTTTGTAAAGAACATGATTTATCCTTAATGTTGGAGCTTTATAACTTCTTTGTTTTGCTCTACCCAATCTGATTTTTTCTTTTTAAATTTGGAGTAAGATTTTTAGAGGGAGTAAAGTGCATGAGGAGCCTGAATTTAATTTTCAGAAGTGAGCTAAGAATCAGAGTCCCATATGACAAGTTAGAAAAACAGAATTAAAGCTGCTGACTTTCTGTTTCTTTTTTTCCCTTTTGCAAACAATTTGACTTTTCCTTCCCCGGCTTTTTTTTGATGGACCAAGAGTTTTGGGTTTTTTCCTGAGGACTGTTAGCTGTGGAGTCCATTTTTGTGTTTCACTTGATGGCAATTTATTGTTTTGTTGCTCTTTACCCTCGGTTAAACTTACTCATTACTTTGAATCAATGGCACCATGCAAACAAATAAAATCTAATATAATATAATATTCTACTCTAATGGATTCCTTACTGTCTCTCTTGGCAATCCTATTGTTCCTATCTTTTCAGCTTAAGCAATGAAATCAAGATGGTTGCTGCCCAGAAGGGTCACTGTCTCCTTTGCCTCTCTTGTGTGTACAATGTCAAAGAAGGGTAGAAGTCATCGCTGGCTTCTCCGAGAAAGTAATTTGTAACGTGCAACTGGTTACTTTTCAGATCCAGAGGTCAATAACCCACGAGAGATTATTATTTGAAGTAATAAGCTTACCGTGGCTAGACCCTGCCCCACTAATATAAAAATATGCCACAGAAAATGTTTGACATGATCCTATGCAGCATCTCTCTGTCGTGTAGCTAATACTTACAAATTGGGTTTGTCTCTTAAATGTGTAACTGTGTCTCTCGTTTCCTACATCTTGATTGCCTTTGCTGCTGGTGCTCTTTAGACTCTTGTTTCATTCAAGTACGGAGCAAATCATCTGAAATTTTGCTGTATTTAAGTTTTCTAATCTTTTTTTCTTTTTATTTCCTTGTTTTAACTGAGTTTGTTCCTTGTCTTCTGAAAAATACTCATTGCACGTAATAGCCAGTGTTATTTTCCTGGGGAAATAATAGAATATTTTATTTTTCTGTGCCTTAAATATCTTACATTAAAGAGTTTTTTCTTTATTTTTGGATCTTCTTCCTGCACATCAGTCAGTTTTTGTTTCTTATATGTTATGTATCTCCTTGAGGTGCTGAGAAGTTAATGTACAGCAGTGTCAATAAAATGCAGCCACCCTTTCCATGCCCTCCACCCCCTCTTTCCATAGCATTCCGGCATTTGACCTTCGTCAAGGAAGGACATTTATCACCAGCACCATCTAGCCATCTGTTAGTATACTTGCCCTCCCTGGTGCACGTTCTTGTAAACGGAAGCATTATGGATCACTTCAGGCTTATGACCCAAGTAAACATCTATGAAGGGTGTTGATGATAACTCAAGGGCTCATGCACAAGAGCGTTGCAGTTCGTAATATGGTTAAAACAGGAATCACAAATCACTCTTGATAATATTTTACGTTTAGTGTCTCAAAAGTGTTTCTTTCTTCAGGTCTCTGCCATGGTGCAAATATCGGTGTCTTGTTCCTGCACTCAAGGCAGACCTTGTGTAGCACAGAAGCTTGCATTGTATAGGCCTCCAAAGTCTTAATGCACTGATGACCACAGGCAGAGAACTGGGGTGTTTCTTAGTGGGGTTTAGGCTGTGAGATGTTGCACAGGTAAGTGCACACCTCCAAGGCAGAGCTCCTTCAGCCTCCTGCAGGAGCTGGTCCGCAGCAGCCCCTGTGTGTCGATTTGTGAATGGCAGATTTACCTGGCAGGGAGCAAAGTTTAAGACAATATTCAACAGCACATTTTTCACTTCAGTGCCTTTTCCTGATTCATTCTTTCCAATCCGCAGCACCGATGGCTACTGCTTCACCATAATAGAAGAAGATGAGTCCGGTGGACATTTAGTCACCAAGGGATGTCTTGGATTAGAAGGCTCAGACTTCCAGTGTCGGGTGAGGAAGCATTTTATGCCAGAGGGTCGCTTGAATTTTTGATAGTTTTCAATTAAAGTGCAACTGACAGACATTGCTGTGTCCATGTTTTTCACTTCTGTTCATTTGGCAGATAGTTGATTGGCATCGATTGCTGTGGGGGAGTACATTTATATCCCCAAAAGATGACACCATAGCTGCTCCTAATAATAACTCATGTTTCTGGTTGTGGCACCGCTGTTACTAGTAGCATTCCCACTCAGAAGAACTTTGAATTTAGAGAATTGCAGTCTTAACTCCCCAAATCTCCATGCTAGCTACAGTCAGTTAGGATATTGTTAGATGGACTGCAGCAACGTCTATATCTTACATGCAGTTGCACTTTGTTTTGGGATTTTTGGTGCCAGATGTTCCCTTCAAGTACAGTGATCACCTGATGGAAAACAAGAGTTGCTGCAGGAATGGAAGGGGTATGGACAATGGAGCATGGTGGTTCTAAGGTGGTCGCCTTTCCTCATGTTAAACTTAAATGGTTTTAGATGAGCACAGGAATGGTCTAATCATTAAGGCTAATGGAAGGTATTTTATTCCCACAAGACCAGAAGCTGCAGCTAAATTAGTCCACGCAGCAATTCCTGTATTATCCTGGCTAACCTGTTTTGGATACTCACATTAATTCATTTTTGGTCTAACTGATGGATGTATGTGACTTTCGCAGTTCTGACTTGCGCCATTAGAGAACGTCAGTCCCTTCTGCAGCATAAAGGCACGAAGAGGAGTAAGTTAGGAGTGAATTAATGTCTTAATTATCTAGGTGAAATATTGCTGGATATGCTGGTTGGCAGAAATCCTTACTCCACACATCCTAGAAATCTGTAGCAGATTGCAGTCCAGCTAGCAAGCACATCTTTCAAGTGCCAGAATGACCGTGTATATTTACAACACGGGGGATGACTCGCTTTCTGTCAAATTGCTTGTTGCAGGACACTCCTATTCCACACCAAAGAAGATCTATTGAATGTTGCACAGGCCAAGATTACTGTAACAAACACCTTCACCCTACGCTGCCACCACTGAAGAATCGAGGTAAGGGGAACAAAATCCAGTCCTACACAGATCTTTTCCTGCTGCTGGTCCTTGTGTCTTAGGGGAAAACAGAGCCCAAACTGAAGCACTCCTATCTAAGTGCAGGTGATTAGAGAAATAAATGGCATTAAGCAGTGTTTCTCCATTCCTGTAGGCTGTGTGTGGAGTGGTGCTGATGCTTGCTGTTATTTCTGTTGCACACATGCAGCAAACACGAGATGCGTTAGGGTCGCGTGACACTGTCCTAGCATGGACCTGTTGAGCTACCAGAGGTCATCTCAAAGACCTAGGCTGGTCATGGCAGAGGATGACTTGCTGTGTATTTTTTTAGCCTGATAATAAAATGGAATCCTCTCTCCAGTTCCTGCAACATGCGTTACTGTCCTTCATAACTCCACACGCATCGGGGACTGGGTCTCCAGTGGTAAATCGGTCAGCGCAAGTTGGCTTAAGTCTGTTAAGTTTTTCTTCTTTGAAAGACCTGATCATCCAGCACTAGGACAATAATGACTCACTAAAGTGTATTTTTAATGTGAAAAATGTAGCTGAAAATAGAACGTAGGGGAAGAAGTCACACACATTTTTTAAAAAATTTTTTATTGGAGACCAAATGGACGTGTATTAACTTAGTAGATGCTGAGGCAAGGTTTTAGCATTTTTGTTTGTTTGTTTAAACATCACTTTCTGAAAGTTGTTAAAACTATTTTTGTCTGGATGTTCAGAATACATTCTATAGAAGCCTATTCCTAAGTGAGTGCAAATTCATCCATAATAAAGTCTTGGCATTGGCAGGAGTTGTGGTAGTCAACATCGAGTCAGTTCGGAGTTGCAGAAGAATTTGTGATTGTGGTATTCTGTGTTGAAGATCCAGATTGGTGCACAAATGCACTCTTAATTTCACAAACAGCAGTGCATGCTCAGAGAAAGCCTTCACTCATGTAAGCTGTTCCCTTCAAGCCTGTGAAATTCTGCACAGATGTGCTGCAGAGGCAGGCCTTTGGAGAGTAGTGTGTAAATACTTCACTGTTTACTAGCAAGGCCTTAAAGGCAGCGAAACCTCATAAAATTCTGACTTCCAACAGAAGAGTTATGTACTACTTTGTTGGTTTATTTAATTTTAAAAAGTTCTTTGGACTGAGAGAGAAGCTCCAAAAAGCAGTCAATATTTGCTCACACTTACTTAGTCTTTCATTAAATATCAGTTTAGAAAACACTGCCATGATTTCTTCTTGCTACTGGCTGAGTTTATTCTACATTAGGACTACTTAAAAATACTGAATCAGTGCCTAACACTAAACATCCATCTTATTAAGATTTTAGTTATTTGGCAATGCTATCTGCTGCTTATACAGAAAGCAATAAACCAAGCTTTTGGTAGTAGCAGAAGTTGTTTGGATCGATGTTGGGTTTGTTCTGTGTGCATATAGGGTAAATAAAGTATCAGTTGGGAACCATTAAACAGCAGAGAGAATATTTTTTAAAAGAAAAATTTCAGCGAGTTGGCGCAGGGTTCTAGCTGTTCTGTGTTGCAGAGTTGGCTATTTTAGCTTGACAGACAAAAGGTGATGTAGTCACTCAACATACTCTGAAGATTTTTTTTTTTATGAGCTCTCACACTACCCCCTTCCTGACAGTGTTTTGTAGAAATGCATTTCAGGAACTGCTTCAATGAATGTGGCTGAACAGGGCTGAAGTCATCACCTTTACTAAAGCCTTAAGTAACTATGTCATTCTTGGTGACAGACCTGTTTTAATTAGTTGCTGCTGTATCCAGAAACCTCAGAAAAACCTCAGAAAAAAACCCCATAATTCGAACCACAGACCGTCACTGCAAATAGGTACAAATACTATTGTGTACAAATACATGCTACTGCTAGTGCCCAGTACTGTGGCTGTGATCATTGTTTCTACTGGAAGCATTTAGGTTAGGCTATGATTGTCTGAGTAATGTTAGAGTTGTATATCAAATTTAACATAAACTGTAAGTACAAAGAAAGAGAGGTGAAGTTAAAAACAAGCTTCTTGTTTTTGGAATAACCTTCTGGCCTTCAGGGTTCCGTGAAAGATACGTATGCTCCTCAGCATCTAGAAAACAAACAGAAATTTGGCTTCTGATGAACTCACGTCTGAGGTGATACCTCATGGGAAACAAAGTCTAGGGAGAGCACGCAGCTGCAGGTCAGAGGTTGTTGAACTGCAAATTGACCTGTGCACCAAGGTAACAGCTACAAAGGCAAGTGACTTGTGTGTTCCCTAAGTGCTTTTCCAGGCCTGGCATGTGCTGCAAGGCAAGATTTATGCCACACCCTACCCTCGACCACATATGTGAAAGTGAGAGCCAGAAAAATTAACGGTGGTCAAAGCAAGTCTGGTTAAGTAAGATGAAAGAAACAACAGCTAAGCCTACGTTTTGAGCTCATCTTGGTACAGAACTAGCAGGATAAAATATCCCAGAGAAACCATTAAGTCCTGGTGCCAGCTGCACATCTGTCTTATTAAGGAAATGAAAATCATAATTGGGTCTGATATAACACCTCTGCTTTAAACAATAAAAGATATTCCTGGAAATCCCAGCGAAAGCGCAGGCTGAGAGCAGTCAGAAGGAGAAATATGTCTTTACTGATTTAGAGCCTATATAAGCAGAAGTGGTGGTGCCACCGTGTCTGGCTCCCTGCCTGTATAGCCAGTGATGAATGGGCAAGGGAATGATTGGAGGAATGATGGAGTTTGATGTGTGCACACAGTCTCCACGCCTCAGATTTCACTGCCGTTTTTACTTGGATAACTGTAACATTCTGAACTGGAGGGACCTAGGGTGGGAGGAGAACCTCCTCTCCCTTTGATATGCTGACTTCTGAACCTGCTGGGTGGCATTTTCAATGCGCTCCTCAGCGTGGTCCCGCGGATGGCAGTGAGGGAAATGAGTGGTGGAGGAGGGGGGAAATTGCGGGAGAATAACTGAGAGGCAGCTTGGTCCCACCGAGCTCCCCGCTGACACCAGCCTGCACCGCTGTTTTCCTACAAGATGACGCTGTTAATGTGCTGTTTGCTGGGCTTTGCTGTTATCAGCCAGCCAAAGTATGAGAAGAAGCTTCCCAAACCCACCGTGTGTTTGTTTTGCACTTCCCACACCGTGCTCCCGGTAATCGCTCGCTGCTGCCTCTGTGGAAGCTACTGCTTACTCTCATAACCCTGCTGCTTGGCACCTTGCAATTACCAAGGAGCACAACAGTAAAAAGCACAGCACTGGACTTCCTAAAGGACAGAGTGCCTCCATCACGTAAACTGGCACCGACTGGTACCCACCACAGTGTTCACCACAGAGCCCACAGCCAAGTTACAGCCGAGCTGCCCCATTCCTCCTCCTGGTCAAATAGTGCAGGAAAAGGGAGATTTGTCCTGCTGCTCTGTGGGGAACAGTGTGGGCTGGAGGAGCAGAAGACATCCAGCCTGGCTCAGTGCAGCAGAACAAACAGGCATTGCTGGTGTAAGGATGGGGGCTTGCATTTAATCTTGTGTTGTCCACACACCAGCAGGTGTATGAAACCTTCAGGTGAGCAAGCAAATGAAATTCTGCCAAAATGCTTTAAAAATGCAGGAAGTGTTTGAAAGGTGGGACAGTAGCTCACTTACCATCAGTATTGCCTCTCAAATAGCCAAATAAATATAAAGGCATATGGAACTTACTCTCCCCTCCTGTGAGAGCCAGTTGCATGCCTGTGCTGTGCACAGTGAACCACTGCTAAAGCTGCGCCACTGTCAGCATGGGGGACAGCACCCACCACAAGAGGGTCAGCTCTGCATCTGGTCAAATTCTCTGTCAGCTGCTCCCAGCAAGGAGGTCAGGACACGTTCCTTTATGTCTTTCATGCTTTCCTTGCCCTTGCTTCACATAATTGCATTTGGGTACCCAAAGAATTTTGCTGTGTTGGAGCCTGAAGTTCATCTGAGAGCCACACAGCTCTTCCAAAATATCTTCTGGGCTCTGGGATATGTACTTTTCTGAATGGGAGTAGCCCATTGAGCATAATGTTTGGATCATTTAAACCCGAAAAATTGTGGGAATTTGATTCAAGATTTACGCATGTTTATCATCCCTCTCCAAATGTACATACTCACACATGCACAGACAGCATGAGCAAGTTCATGGGCAGCACTTTGTGTCTGCAAAAATGCACAGATTTCCGTGGCTTTAACATCTAGCAGACACAAGTATAAGATCTGAATTGTTCTCTCTGCGTCTGACATCAGCTTTCGTTACTGCCAAGCACAAAAGCCCAGCTTCCATCATGTCCCACTCTGTGAAGTGGGAGAGCCCTTGCTGTGGACAGTTACCTGGGTTTCTCCCAGGTATAAAATGCCGCTCTGTGATCTCTGTGCTCTGCTTGTTCATCTAAAGTGCTGAGACATCTGAAACTGTTAGAACCCACACATTTTAGAGGGAGATGGTGGCTGACACAGGCTGCTTACAAAGCACAAACCAGAGCCCTCAGCCCTGCTGAGCCTTCACCAGAGAGCTCTGCATTCCCCATTGGGCTCTCAGTTTCGACCCGCAGCCTGCTTGGAGTGGTAGGCCAGGGATGAATCTGCTGTGGCAGGCAGAAGGATGGGCTCGACAGTTTTCCTGATAGACGTTGTGTCAGTGTCCCCTTTCAAAGGCATCAGCCATGGCCTGAATGTTTACATTGTTAGTGCTCCCAGAGCAGGTAATGGCAGGTTAAAACATGACCAGTGTGATCAGAAGGTGTGTTGGTAGGTAATCTCTGTTTGTAGTGGACGGGGAAGGAAAGAAATTGTTTGGGAGCGAGAAAAAAAAAAAAAAAGGAGAAACTGGATCTTGAAAATAAAAGAATCTGAGAGTAAACTAAGAGTCCCTTAGGAATCTCCTGGTCTCATTACCCTTGTAAATCTGAAAGATAATAGCATCGTTCCAGGACGAGTCAATAAGGATAGATTTCTTGCATTCTGTGATGTGTCAGGCATTGGAGTGAAGGATGCAAGACAGCAAGGCTGGAAGAGTTTCAGAAAACACGGCCCTTATTTGCATTATCCCATTATTGGGAGGGTGGTTTGTGTATGTACATGCCGAAACACTATAATTTTGAGAGTTTGGGTGGTGGGGAAGGTTAAAAAAGAATAGGGCTGGATGTCTTTGTTTTTCAGCAGAGAAGCATGCCTGAAGGTCAGACTCGCTTGCCTGAGCTGAGAATACAAATTTGGAGATTAATGTTATTCTTTAAAGGAGAGTATGAGTCTCTCATACAAAGGTTGACTGAAACATTTTAATAGTTTTTATGGAACAGCATTTTCTACAAGTTACTCGGCACATTTTATTTTCAAAGGGTTTCACTGAAAGGCTGCTGGAAGGACATATTTGCCCACCAGCATAGGAAGGACTTGCTGGCACACAGGGCTGCTATAGAGCAAATGGAGAAGAAAATTCCTGCTCAGGTGTTTAAGTCAGGATCTGAGAGACAAATTGACCTGTAATGATGGAAATACACTTTGAAGGCCTCTCATGGCCTGCCTTCTTGGAGGTTGAATGGTCTGCTCTGTCTTCCTTTTTAAGATAAATGCAGTTTGGTGGTTTTTCTCTTCTTTTTTGGGTGTTTTTATATTAACTACTCAATAGGATGCTGCTTAATATGAGTGTTTAAGGAAGGCAGTAATTTTTGCATGTCCTGGCTGATCACTCAGCTTAAGAACCAGAGCTACAGGTCTTGATTGATTTTTCATTCAGAGCCAGGGAATTGCAAATCAAGGCAATGTTTTGCCTGAGTGAGGGCTGAAAAAACAAATAGTCTTTTGGAGGTGTCAGTTCTGTCCTGGTCAGTGAGGGTCAAAGAGGAAGCACACAAAATTCCTGGGGAATCCAGGGGTGTCTTGCACAGCAATTCATTAGAAAAGACTGGAAATGATCTTGTGCTCAATGCACTTCTGACACTGACTTCGTACCACCTCTCTTTCTAAATTTTCCACCTTTCTTGTTTTCTAACCCCAGACTTTGCTGAAGGAAACATTCACCAGAAGGCCCTGCTGATCTCAGTGGCTGTTTGCAGCATCCTTCTGGTGCTTATCATCATATTCTGCTACTTCAGGTAAATAAGGAATACCTTGGCAGCTTCTTAGTGTTCCTCCCAACATTTATCGTTTTATATGTTTAGGAATTTGAAAAAAATAGAAGTGGATCTTAAAGAAAAGAACTGAGAAACTGTAATTTTATAATGAGAAAAAAATGTGTATTTTATTCATGCTATTCACAGGTATACCTGTGGGATGTATTTCGTACAGAATCTTTCATTCAACATCCTGAAAACCAATTCAGGTAGAAGCACAGATTATTCTTTAGTTAGAAGGCCAAAGGACAAATTTTATAGGAAAAATTTTATAAGGGAAATATATCTAAGACTTCTAAATTCGTTTATGTGATGAAGAACTGATCATAAAATAGGAAGACAATACAGGAATGCCAGTAAATATGTCTAGAATGTTATCATAGTCTACATATATTACATTTTAATAATTTGGCACATTTTTTACATATTCCCAGATTCCACGACTTTACCTCCTTTGGCTCCTAGAAATGCACTGCAGACAGTAAAATGAAGTTATTTACTTGGTCAGTGTTTTAGACATATTTAAGTTTCTGAAAGGAAAACATTTGGTTGCTTTGCAAACTTACCCCAGACTGCGTGGCCTTTGAGTGTTATACTTAGAGTTTTGATACTGAAAACAGTTGCTAAAAATAAAAAATTTTGGCCAGCGAGTCCAGAGTATTCCTCAGGGAAGCAGAGAAAGCTGTTAGTCTATAAATGAGGGAAATGTGAAGGACGGTGTGCATTATTCATTGCACATGTGTTCATTGTATTCAAAACTCATTTTGTTTTCATGTAAAAAACGTCAGATACAAACGCCAAGAGACGAGGCCCCACTACAGCATCGGGCTGGAGCAGGATGAAACCTACATTCCCCCTGGAGAGTCCCTGAAGGATTTGATCGAGCAGTCCCAGAGCTCAGGCAGCGGTTCCGGGCTCCCTCTCCTGGTAAGGAAGCAATACTATTTGAATGCACATTTCAAAGGCAAAAATGAGTAGAGGGAGAAGAGGCACAAAAAATTATATTTTCATGACCTCAGTTGTCATTTTAGGTTTTTGAGGTTTTATTCTCTACCAGAAATGACAAGGATTTAAGATGGAGAACAGCTGCTTTAGAAGCAGGGGACTTTTTTCATGTGAACTAAGCCAAAAAAGCTTGGGGTTATTTTCCTACCTCAGCTCATTTCTTATTTTAGATACCATAGGGTAAGCACAGGCTAAGAGAGATCATGGAAGTACATCAGGATTTACTCCAGTGTACAGGACAGCACCTGGCCCACTGATCTTGTTTTCTTCCTTTGTATGTGGAACTCACAATAGGGTTTCAAACACTGACACATCGTCTTTTTCCAAAGGAAACTGCAACTTGTCAAACTTGGAACCTTTTTATTCGTAGGCTTCACTTTGCATTCAGAAGTCAAAGGGGATTTTTTTCCCTGTAGTCTGGCAGTCTCAAAGGTTAAAGGCACAGGAGTGGAGTTTGTGATTGTTCCTGAACAGACTCCAGGATTACTAAGACTGTTGAAAAGGCAAAACCTTCTGTGGCAAAATAGTTCTGTTCACCAGGGGGTTTTGTTTCTGGGGATCATGACTGGTAAAAAAGAACAGGTAAAAAAGCTAGGTTACTTATTTAAAATAAGTGCCCCTGAGAAAATGAATTAGATTTCGTTTTCATTTTTCAGAGTGGATATGTCCCTCCTGTCTCCCAAACCCATTAGTTTGTGGTGATGCTACTACTGTAGGTGTTTTCCAGTTTCCAGTTACTATGTACTGTCTGGTTTTTGCCCACACATCTTTTTTATAAACCCTAAAGAAGAAATTAAGTGGGAAGTTCTTTATCTCCTTAAAAATGAAGCAACAGGCTGTGTTTGTTCTAGGCTTTAAGAAAGCTCTGTCATATCCCATGCTAATCTCCTTCTAGCACCCGTGGAAAGGGAGAGATCCTGTGTGCGGTTCAGGACCATTCCTAACAAGTGCTTCCAATTGATTTAATTGTGAAGGATTCTTCCTTTTTTGCTTTGGCTTTTTTGGGTTTTTTTTTTTGCATAGCACCTGCCACAACAAGGTCTTAGTCTGCACATGGTGCTCCTACCCATTACAGTGACAGAAAAAATGTAATAATTTAGAGCAAATACAAGGAACTTGGTTGTATTTCTCTGAAAGGAAATCTTTCCAGCAGCCTGTGTGGGTAGCAGGTGTCCTGGGGCATCTTATAGCAGTGCCTGACTCAGTCCTTCATGCCAGGATCCCAAAAAAGCTGGAGCAATGGTGTATAGTTATAACTGCTTGTTCTTTATGCCTTCCTCTGTCCCAGTGAGCAGTGTAAAGGAGGGATCTGTGGTCTCAGTGGTGTCCCCAGGTTTGCTCTTGTAGTGGGCAGGAGAACCAACTCCTGCTACTTAGCTGCTGCAGTGGCCAGGGTGACATCGCAGCTGGGGCATTGCTCACAGCTCTCAGAGCTGTGCCACTTCTGTGTGAGGCAGAAACCACCCAGTCTTCTGTCAGTCCACTTCTCTCAAGCCTAGAGACTTTGCAGCCACCAGACCAAGTGTTTTTCCTCAAGGAACTCTTCCTGCCCCCCATCTCCCCTTGCTTACAAAAAATGCATACAATTTTTGCTTTAAGTAGTGATTTTGGTGGAAGAGAAGAAAATGGATCTTGCACTTGGCAGTAGATGTTTGCTGCATTTCCCAGACAGCTACAACCACTGTGAGTTCACCAGAAATGTACAGAGTGATGCCCGTGCCTGAAACAAGTGTATAGAAAGCGCCTGTGCAAGAGCTTATTTGCTTATTTTTAACTTTGTTTCTTATGCAAAGACTGAAACATGCAGGGTTATAATTTCAGGAAAGTAAGATGCAAATTTAATGCAAAATGTCACCTTATGCTAACCAGTAATGTTTTTCTTCTGTGTAGAACATTTATTCTAATGGGTACAAATAGTGTACCCAAAACAAGTATTAGCCAAGAATTTGTCAATATGATAACATTCAGCAAGCGTTCTGTCTCCTGACCTGTCTGTACCTCTGACAGAAGAGTTTGCTGCAGGTCAAATGCTGCAAAATGGTCTGTCTGAAGAGTTTGCTGAACTACATGTTCTCTACCTTCTCACATACTTTTTTTCCTAATTTCCTTTCCAATGAACTTTGCTTTTCAAGAGACTGCATCCCAGCCCTAGGTATGAATTCTGTGTTCAAAATATTAAATTTACAAAAGGTTGATCTGTCTAAATTTTCATCTGCAGTAGCTGAACACAGTTAGCTGAATGCCAGGAAAGTAGAAGTAGTTGGTAATTGGATTGTTTCCACTCAATGAGACAAAAGAAAAGGTCGTGTAACCTTACCTGGCTGCTTACAGAGCTCAAGCAGCAAAATACACAGATTTAAAAAGAAATAAAAAACCCCCAGCCCCACTCAGTGTAAATAACTCACAAGAACACATCATTCAGCATGCTTATGAAATCAGTTCAGCCAGCAATTTTGATTAACCTATTTGTTTTAGAAATCGTAATTGGTTTACGATTCAAGAAGGAGCTGAATTCCTTAAAATAAAATAAATTGTTCACAGGAAATCATTTGACCAGTTCTAGCAAGACAAAACCAGGTTAAGGCCTTTCACATAGTATTCTGCCGCCTGAAAACCCATAATAGAAATGTGTTTTTCATTTTCTTAATGTAATTTAATAAGGAACTTTTCATCATTAAGTATTGTAATTGCATGTACTTTATGATGCCATTACATATATTTACACAAATTATTTGATATAACTACATTATTGTTCAGGATGCATTTTTAAAATGGGCAAAATAGAAAGCAACAATGCTAAAATGACATTACAAAATGTTACAGCAAAATTCCAGTGTAATATAACTATTGTTCAATCACTATATGAGAGTATAAAAGATAATAAATCAATTTTTTAAATTAAGGCTAATCTCTATTGTTGGCTTTCACTGATGTTAATCAGAAATAATGGCACTGAAGCTACCATCTTGGAAGTCTAATAGTAATACAGTGCAGGGCTAGAAAAATGGAATTCTGTTTAAATGACAGAAGAAGAAAGCTGGGATATTTGAAATAGCTTTGCATAAATACCACTGTATGTTTTACTTCTTAAAATTATGTAATAGGAAAACCAGTGGTTTGCTTACACAACGAATGATGATAGACCTGACCTAATAGGTTTTGAGCTTGTCTTTGGATGCACATTCATGCCTCAGTGGGGTTGTGGCAGGTCTGCTTGGCACACTGGTGGTTTCCACTGGATCTCCCAAGCATAACAAAGGGAGCAAATGATTTTAAAAAATCAAGTTTTGCTAATTTCTGTCAACCAAGATTGAAAAAAAAACATTTGGATTGCATGAAATGAATATCATTTCATAGGGATTCAGTTAGTGCAGTTATATTCACTTGCTGCAATAAACTACAGAAGATTTGTGTCTGGATTGTGGCAAAACCAAGCAAGAGACCATGACTTTGAACTTGTCCACAGTTTGCCAATTGCTTGGGCCAGTTGAAAATCTCCTTGCATTGGAGGAAATATTCTTTCAATATCTTACCAAATCTTACCAAACAACAACTCGTTGGCTGTGGGTTGAGCTGGCAGTGCTGTAGCACAAGAGGGTGACATTTTAATCTCCTGTTGTGTTGGGGTGAGGCAGAGTCAGCCACGAACACCAGTGAGTTGTGTTGCAGCATCCACTCACGTTTTTATTTGTGAACTTTCAGAAATACATGATCTGCAGACATGCTCCAGTCTGATGAGAATATTAGTCTCCGTTTGTGCAACATTTTTTGTGGCTCTGAAAGCCTGTTAAATGTAGTGGTGCCATGATGATTTTTTGCTTTTCTTTTATACCCCCTTTTATACACTCTTTTATATAGCTTTATATATTCCTTGTGCTTTTAGCTTACATAGTTATAATTCTTTAAGTTCGATAACTCCCCTTAGACCTAGTATTTTGTTAAGTTTAGAGACTAAACATTCTAAAAGCCCAAAGAAACCAAGGTCCTCTCCAGAACTCATTCTGTAAACAAAGATAGGCCCATCCAGGGGGAGGGTCCCTTGGGTGGGGGGGTCGCACCCGAGTCCATCATTGGGGAATCTTTGATAGATATGCTGATTTGCAAGGCATATAATTGTATACTCATCACATCGTGGGGGGCCATTGTCTTCGGTGGGGACATCGGGGTGCATTTCGATGTGCATTTCATCACACCTAAGGATCCTTAAATAAATACCAAGGTAAAAACCCTTTTTCCCTCTTAACTGTGTGCAGTTCTCTTAATTTTAAGACCAGGAAAAGGCATCAGTAGAGGCAGTCCATCTGCTACGTGGGGTCTGTCATCCTTGTGAAGAGTATCTCTGCAGTGCTGCTGTGGGCATTGATCTTGCAATACCCATGACTTCAGCATTAGCTCACAGTACAGACACTGACAAAGCTGGCATAGACACTGGAAAGCTGTTCTTTCAAATATTTTGGGGAGGGAATTGCTTTTTATTAATACGTAATTATTATTATTAAAATTAATGTCGGCACATGTGTTTTAATTCCAGAGGTAGTGGTTGAGGTTCCTAACACCAAATATCTATTTTGAAATAATCAGGCACGGCGATTTCAAGGAAGGTGCTAGGAGCCATGGTCCTAAAAAAAAAAAAGTAATTTTGTAATTTTGCTAGTTTTGGAGCTCTAATAGGCTTTTGACTCTTGTGAGGCCTAGCCTTGAGTCCCAGCAGTGTTGAGTATGTAACAAACATCCCTGTTTTAATTCAAATGTGTTACGTACCCTTTTGGAATTTCAACTGCATTGAGGTGACCAGGAGTGTTTTCTGTCAAAACTTTTCCAAAAATAACAAAAGAATTCCACCAAACACTACATCCCACAGGAAAATAAAAAATTCAAGGTTCATAGTAAAATGTTTCCTTTACAAAGACTGATTCAGTTTCTTGAGAGACCACAGTGCATTTTGAGCTTGCAAGGAAAGGCTTCTTCATAGTGGTGGGAATGTCCTCACCAGCAGTGTGTCCTGGAGAAGATGGGAAGCATCCGCAGTTGTGGAGGGTTGCTGAAATCCACGTCCCAATGGCTGCATATTCTGCATATTCCACTCTCCCCCGGGCTGGCTGAGTGGGAAGGAGACACAGCAGGAGGGAGGTGAATGCAGAGATTTCCACTGATCAAGGTATAAGATCTGCCCTGGCATTTCACAGGTTCAAAGGACCATCGCAAAGCAGATTCAGATGGTGAAGCAGATTGGAAAAGGTCGCTATGGAGAAGTCTGGATGGGAAAGTGGCGTGGCGAAAAGGTAGCAGTGAAAGTGTTTTTTACTACAGAGGAAGCCAGCTGGTTCAGAGAAACAGAAATCTATCAGACTGTCCTGATGAGACATGAAAATATTCTTGGTGAGTGAAGTGAAAGAGAATTATTTGATAGAGAACAGGTTTTTAAGATTAGCAATTTTGTATTTGCTGTTATCTGATGTCCTTTCCTATGTGCTTTGTTTCCTGCTGTGCTCTGTAATTAGCCACCCAGTGCTTTTCAAAGGAAAGTTGTTTCAAGGATTACTGAAACACAAATAAAAGTTAAAAAATAATGGAGCTTGGGGGCTGTTACTCCCAACACAACATGTCTGTTTCAGCCACTGGTGTTTCCATATCTGGGCTTTCTGAAAGTACATTAAAGGCTAGAGGTGAGGCATAGTCACATGGAAGTAAGGTGAAAGGAGTTAAACACGTTATTAAAACAAAACTACTGAAATGGATGACAGTCCAGAGTTCTGAGCAGTCAAAACAAAGCCCATAAGAAGTATTAATTTGAAAATATATTTTTTTTTTTTTTTAAAGGATTCATTGCTGCAGATATTAAAGGTACAGGATCTTGGACCCAGCTGTATCTTATCACAGACTACCATGAGAATGGCTCACTTTATGATTATCTAAAATCTACTACCTTGGACACAAAAGCCATGTTGAAACTGGCTTACTCCTCTGTGAGTGGCTTGTGCCACCTGCACACTGAGATCTTCAGTACTCAGGGCAAACCTGCTATTGCCCACCGTGACCTGAAGAGCAAGAATATCCTGGTGAAAAAGAATGGCACCTGCTGTATAGCAGATTTGGGCTTGGCTGTTAAATTCATCAGGTGAGTCGGAGTGAGGGGGCTGAGGAGAAGTTAATAAATCAGGTGCAAAAGCTGCCTTTGTTGTGGACTGAGTGTGCGCGTGTGAGCAAGCACCTGCGGGGTGTGTGCACACCTTCTGGGCTCTGCTCGGCTGTGTGTGAGGTTACCTGGGGTGGGGGGGGAGAATGTCATGTCAGCACCTCATGCAGGTGTACAAACAGTCGCTTTTTAATTTTTTGAGCACATTAGCTGCATTTGCATAGAGGTTCAGTTTTCATCACTGTGTCCTCCATGGCTACCCCAGCATTGCTGGCACACGGTGAAAGGACGTAGCGCTGACAGGTTGAGCTCACGTCAGTGAGCTTGTCCCTGGAGCTTGTCTGATCCCATGAAAATTCACTCTCAACTTACAGAGAAAAATACTAATAATTTGCACAGGTTACTAACTAGGATTTATTGAAAAGGAGCCCATTTGGGCTGCCTTTTGTTTCATTTCCTACAAATCAAATTGCCGAAGAACAGATTTGATTTTTGAAATGGCTTTTAAATTTGATTTTAAAAAATGGTTGTGTGTTTAAACAACTTAGAAAGAGCAGACAAGTAGGACTTACTCACTCCTGGGATTCATAAGGAGACACTGCTCTCTGACAGCTCTGTTCAAAAGAAGCTTGAGCTCTCAGCGGTGGTCCTGGTGGTGGAGACGTGTGTTCCAAAGTCTCCGATTTTTCTGTGTACAGAAATGTGTCCAGAATACATGGACTGAAGGTTTCCATTTCAGAGGTCAGCTTTGAAACAGTGCACTCCCTGGAGTATTAAAAAAATTTAAGAATTCTGAACAAATGTTGAACTGAAATTATTCAGAGTGAAAGGAAAAGCAGTTTTTATGTGCTCTTCTTACTGTTCACTTGCCTACCACGTTTCTTGGAGAGGCATTTCGTTTATGAGCCTGACCTTTCTCTAGGAGACAAGAAAGGAATATTTTTACTTTGAGGAGCAGAAGCCTAGAAAACAACAACTTGAAAATACACTATTAAAAAGTTTCGGGGAAGAAATTCACCCTTTGCAGGTGTACTTTGCCTGGCAAATACAGAGCAGCACACTGCTTAGCTGTGAACGAAGAAGAGCTGGGAATAACCAAGTGCCGTTACAAAAGAAGGTGAAATACGGATTTTTCACACTCCAGATGGAATTTATGTTATGTACTTGGCTTGTTTTCATACTGAATCCTTCCTCAGACAGCATTTCTCAGGCAACAACAGGGAACAAGAAAATAGTTGGAAGGGCTGTGCTCTGCTGAAGCTAATGATTCTAGTAAAGTTCTTTGTGTTTCCATTTCATTTGAAATATTACAAGGTAGCGCAGGTCACTGGATTATGTTACATTCTTGGAGGTGTACAGAAATGCCACCAGCATATGTATGATTTAATGACTGTGTAGGTGACTGATTGTACCACAGATTCAGCTTTTCTTCATATCAGTAGGTAAAAAAAAATTGCTGTACATGAAGAAAACTGCAGAAATAGAATTATTCTGTGAGCTTTTGTTGTATCCATCATATTTAAAATACGTACATTTTGAAGGCAAGGGAAGGAAAACAGACCTTTTTAAGCAAACCATATATGCCATACAAAACTTACATAAAACATATAAACTTTTAAAAACATCAAAACTGATGTAGCTGAATCTGAGTTAATAAGAAAAACAAGAACCCATTCACATAATTAATGGGAATTTGCTTGCCACGTCTTGTCTCTTCTGGTCAATGTGTGAAGTGTGACACATTTGCTTAGATGTTTTTGCACATTTATCCCTCTGTGTCTACACATCTGATGTGTAAAGGTTGGGAGAGATCAAACACAATGCATGCAAAAAATAATAGTTAGATTCATCTTCCTTGCAGATCTGATTTGCTATAGCTAAGAGATACTGCCCCAGCTACTTAGCATTAATTGCTAAGACTGAAGCATTAGGTGGTGGAGTATGTTAAGAAAACAGCGTTTAATGAAGATTTGATTGTTATCACTAACATTAGAGCTCGGGCTAATGCTAATGAAATCTCACAAATGTTACAGCATCCCTGTTGAGTCTTATCTCCATTTTGGTTCTGCATTTGAATGCTTAACATAGCCTCAGGCGGATCAGCCTTTTAAGGAGGGTTGCTTTCACACTAAGAGGCTTTTCTTGCAAGAATTGTTCCATTAAGATTATGCATTACTTTTGACCTTGTTTGAGAGTGGATGTGGTGTGAATTTACTACTTCTTCCATCTAAATTGCTTTCTTTTCAAGCCACTTTGCTGCATGTTTGATGCCCTTTTTTTCTCCTTCTTTTTCTTTTAGTGATACAAATGAGGTAGACATCCCTCCAAATACCCGTGTAGGAACAAAACGTTATATGCCTCCTGAGGTGCTGGATGAAAGCTTGAATAGAAATCACTTTCAGTCCTACATCATGGCTGATATGTACAGTTTTGGACTCATCCTTTGGGAGATAGCACGGAGATGTGTTTCAGGAGGTAAAGAGCTAGGAGATCACTTTTAATTGTGTCAGTGAACCTCGAATCTTCCCTTACATCTTTTTTCTCTGGGTGATTGTTTTTACAGTAATATAATAATGTGGGTAGACCATACAGGTAACTCTCTTAATATTTGTTCTCTTGTTGAAACTTATTTTAAAGCATGAGTCAGTGCTATTTCAACAGCAGAGGTTTAGACTGTATTTTAATGGCTTGTTTGAGGCCAGCGGATGCCTGCACTGAGGAAGTATGGAACTCATTTGGGGGCCTTTTCCAAAGGCATCATGTTTCTGCTGGACTGGGGGTGTTCAGCTAATTTAACAGAAAGAAAATAGTGATTTTTTTGTTTAGTTAGAGTTAAATGAAAGGAGGAGGACAAACATTTTGGGGTTTGCTGTGCTACTATTGGAAATAAATAATCTGTTTACAAGAGAAGTAGCGAAACACCAGAGAGAAGTGGCACTTATTACATCACTGTCATACCAGTGATGTGCTTCATTTCCCTCCTTCTGCATGCAGAGCTCAGTGTAGTGCAGAAATGATGGGTGTTATTACCTCTGTTTTGCCATGGAGAGAATTAAATGCACAGAAATTACTCGGTAGCAGTTCCATGCCAGTTTGGTGGCAAGAATAGAGCATTTCTTTCTTGGATCTGTGCTACCTTCACCATACCTTATGAGTCTTTAAATCCTGCAGTATTGTGCTGAATGCTCACCCTAGAGGAGCTGAATGTTGCCTATGAGGAGCAGGATCCCCGTGTTTAAAAGCTGGTGATGTGTATTGCGATAATTTGAGGTTAAACCTGTAATACTTTTGTCGTTGTTGCTATGCACAAAGAATGGGACCTTGCCGTGTTCTGAAAAGGCACAGAAATGCCCTTTAGTATATTCCAGGTCCACTGATAAGAAGGAGACCTAACTCAAGGTTAATTCTCTCTCAAATTACTCGGATACAGACCCTAGGCTAATAGCTTTTGCTGTGAAAACTTGCTGGAGATTGCTGGACTGGACAGCAATGGTAGAAACTGTCTCACTTGGCAAGTAATTACATTTTTGAATTAAGACACCTGGCCAGTCTTTACATGGCAATGGTTACATTGGAACTCGACTGTGGAATAAACTTCTAGGGCAGGAAGGTCCTTTTCAGGAGAAATACACCCAACTGTTAAACAGTAGAGCCAATCTGTTATAAATTGAGAGGGGAAAAGGGGAGTGGAAGTTACTTTCTGCAAGTGACAGGCAACTAATTGCTTCTTTCAGGAATAGTTGAGGAATACCAGCTTCCATACCACGACCTCGTGCCCAGCGACCCCTCGTACGAGGACATGCGGGAGATCGTGTGCATCAAGAGACTGCGCCCCTCATTTCCCAACAGATGGAGCAGTGATGAGGTATCTGTCGCCCCTCTTAGCATGCAGTCTGTGCTTTTAATCAGAGCTAGTGAGTGAGATTGACCCAATTCTGCATAATTTTGAGGGAGGAGGATGTTTACTGTTGGTGCTTCCAAATGGGGAATAGCAGCATGTAATATTCTGCAGGGAGATGAAAGACTTAGGTGGCACGAGGTTTGTGAATGTGCAGGAAAAAGAAAACAACCTCCCTGGGCTTCTTGAGCTCTTGTGCAACAGCCAGTGTGAGAACATCTAACCAAAACTCACCTGCCTCATCCTTTCCTGAGCCAAATCCCTTTGAGCCTTCAGACTGGGGCTGGAAACACTGGAGGAAAGACTATGAGTTCTGGAAAGGGCTTTTGTGTGGTGGCACTCAGTGTGTGTTAACTCTGCTACCACACGTGTCAAGGACTGGGGAGGCTCATTGAAATAGCTGCTCTTGATTAATTGGTTAGCATCCTCAGTAATCCCACCTCAGGCATTCCAGCAATAAGAGGTCAATTTGTTAGTGCCTGTGTATTACCAAAAATGCATTACAAAAATCTACATTAATCTGAAACATGTTTGGCTGGTCTGGGCAGTGCTGGTGGTGTTTTTGCATAATGCCTGTCAGGGTCTGCACTGCCCGTAGAAAAGACTTTTCCCCTTCAGATTTCAGCATTGCCAACGCCTGCAGTAGTCTCCTCTTCCACTGACCTGGGTGGGACTTTCTCTCCCGCTTCTCTCCGCAGTGCCTACGGCAGATGGGGAAGCTGATGATGGAGTGCTGGGCTCACAACCCTGCCTCCCGGCTCACAGCCCTGCGCGTCAAGAAAACACTCGCCAAAATGTCAGAGTCCCAGGACATTAAACTCTGACTCTGCCAGAGGCAGCTCTGGTGGAGGCCCCTGGAAATGGACTTTGTTGTGCAGGCAGAAGTCCTGAAGATGTATCAAAAGTCTTTGCTAAGTACCTTGAATGGAGTCATGCTTAATAGCAGCTGTAAGTTTTTGAGGAGACTCTCCATTGCAAAAATCACCTGAATTTTGACATGCAAGATCGAAGAGGCTTGTCTGCCCTTGTTTACATGGGAAAATACAGTTTTAGTAACTGGTTTAAGATTATGCATGTTGCTTTCCATGAAAGCCACTTATTATTTTATTATTATTATTGTTATTATTATTGTTTTGATTGTTTAAAAAGATACTGCTTTAAATTTTATGAAAATAAAACTTTTGGGTTAGAAGGAAAAAATATGTATATTGTTACATTAAAAGAAATTGGAGGAAACTGCTGAAAATGAAAGCAAACCAACTTTTTCATTTCCAAAACGACTATTGCACTCCAGCATTTAAAAAAAAAAAGGTGAGTGGGTCTGTGTAGCTCAGAGGAGCTGTAATGGAGACTGGCTTAAAAGCCACCTGTTTGTGGAGATAACTTTCCAAACCCTGCATGTGCAAGTGATTCTCACAGTACAGAGATGGAGCCCAGTTACATCCCTGCCATCCCTGCTGGTGTGGGTGGCCTGGTTGGTGTTGGTGGCCTGTCCCAGGGAAGGTCATGCTTTGCTTAAGGTAGTTGGGAACTGTTTGAATATGGTTTGGTGTGACTTGTTTAAAGAAGCTCTTCATGTTTCCAGGAAAACTGATGGGGATAGTACCACAGTGATGAACAAGTGCCCTTTTTCTTGGCTTTTTTTTTTTTCCTTTCTTTCCCCCCACTGCAAAATAAAGTATTTTGTGTGCGAGTGGAGAAATGAAGTACACATCTGAGTCTGCTGGGTAATTTGAAACTAGGACCCATAACCAACCACTGGGTAAGAGGAAATTCCTTGTGAGAAGGAATTATTAACTTTCATCTGTGTAAAAGTGAGGGGTCCATCTACAACCACAGCTAAGAAAAAAAAAAATCTGTGTTCCCTTTTTTAAGGGAAAGTGAAAAACCTCAAAAATGCCCATTTCTGGGGTGGCAGTCAGCTTTACTTGAGTGTAAGGAGGCCTGGTGCCTTGTGGCTGTAGTAGGAAGTGACAGGGAGCGAACGTGGGACACTTTAGATGGGTGGTGAGAGCTGGGAACCCTGGCCAGCAGTGGGTGTCTGCTTCCAGCACTTCTCCTGCTGTAGTGAGAGACACCACAAACCAAACAATTGGCTCAAGCTTTATCTGCTTTACTATTTTGGGTGGCCTTCCAGCAGCCTCTCCTCACCTCTGGCAGCCTCTGCACAGCAGTGACAGGCTCAGCTGCCGGGCTGGGGCTGTGTAGCATTGTGGTTCCCAGCAAGAGGAGCTGTCAGGGGAGAAGAGCAACGGGAAATGTATTTGCTGTCTTTCCTTGTTCCTCCTTCCTGGGGCTGCAGCAGTTGTAGCAATGCTAATGCTACAGAAGCGGAAATGAGAGGTGAAATATACCCTGGGAAGTGTTTTCTTTGGAAAGGTTCTGTTCTTCGTCAGATTACCAAAGCTGAGCTGCACGGGAGTTACTGGTTTACCCTTTTTTACCCTTCATTTATTTTTAAAAATTTTCTTGCCTGCCTATGTTGTTTTACTAGATGGTGTTCAGCTTAATTTTGAAATAAGTCCTTACAAATGCTGCTTTGATTATGCTAAGCCTATTTCAGAACTGACATAATTGCCATGCAGGATTTAGCCTCAGCACTTCTGTAATGCTTCATTTTTTTTTTTCCCCTTTTTGGAGAAAACTGATTTATTTGTGGTAGGTAGGTGTATAATTGGGGTTTAGCTTAACAGCTCCCTGAAGGTATTTCTAGCTGGAAAAATTACCATTTTTTACTTTCAAGCTAACAGAGAAAAATGCTCAGGTTCAAGAGAACCAGCAAGACCTCCATGATGATAGGTGTTAAAAAGCTTAATCAGAAGTTTTTTGTTAATTAGAGTGCTTTTTCTGCAGTGCAGTTTCCCTGCCTGTACCCAGATTTACCAAGCAATACGAAAATAAAATTTCTGAGAGTTAATACACCAAGAACTGATCCCAGGAGGGGTGATGATGGTTTCCCTGTCCTTAAAAAATGTTTGTGAGGCTGAGAGCAGAGTTTGCTCCTCTCCTTGGCTGCCTTGGCTTTGAGATTTGTGGGCCAAAATGGGGACAGCCCAGCCTCTCTTCACTTTTTTGTCTTAGTGAATGGAGCCATGGGTTTCTAGTCTTGTTTCTTTCCATAAAAGCCAGTGCACCCTGTGGAACTGAGGTTTCTCAGCCCTGAAGAAAGCAGAGGGGACCTGCAGGTCCCAGGTTGCACAGCAGGGATGCTCCTTTCCAGCCTGTTTAGGTGTGTTTCACCTCTGCCTTCCTCAAATAGATTTTTTTTTTTTTAATTAGCAAGGCTCTCCCCAGGAGTGTTTTGGAGGGTGCTTTGCTGGCTGGCGGACAGGAGGCATGCAGCGAATGCTCCTGGCACCTGCCATCAGCATGTTGCAAGAGAAGGGGCCAGTCACTGGTTTCCTGAGCTAATCTTACCTTTTTTTTGGTCCAGAAGAAAATGGTCTAAGATACTGGTGGATAGATTACATAAAGTGTGTATGTTAAATGTTCAAGTTTATGTGTTTTTATATATATATAAAAATATATATATATATATTCAGTTGCGAGTCTGGAATAGCTCCAGTATGTTGATTAAGAGTAAACTATTATGGATGAAAAAGCACTAAATAAAACATAATATTTATTTATGAAAATGCATAAATGACAAATCACTGCAACGGTGCTGTATAGGAAAATAGATAAATATATATATATATGAGGAGACACACACTGAGAAAGCAAACAGTCTGCGGTTGTGTAACTGGTGCCTGCCTATTTACTCCCAAGACCAGATTTTGCCCTCAAATCTCCTACCCACTGTAATCGATGCTATTGTGAAGGGCTATTCCTAAGGCCAAAAAACAGCCTAAGGCAAGTGTGGAGGTCTTTTGTTCCAGCACTGTGACGTTCGAGTTACTGCCTGCATTGGTGACTTTCTGTAGCACTCAGCGTGTCGTTTATTTAGGTTTCAGCACCTGCAGTGACTACAGGTCAGTAGGTTTATTTTGCCAAGTGTGGCCTTTTAATGTCACTTCCATATTTTGGTAGTTCGAAAGGGCACATTGATGAGGGCTTGGAAGTCAGTGGTAAAGGTAATTGTGGCTTCGGTGCCCACGGGTCTAGAAATCCACTTTTCAAATGTAAATCATTCAAAGAAGTGTAGTTTAGTTTCTTTCTGGCATAGGTGAGATGGCATAGGTAAGTGGGAGAATGGCATAGGTAAGTGGGAGAAGAAGAAAAAAGGAGAGATGCCATCGAGCAACTGCTATCCTTTCTCTAGCACAAAGTTATTTCTATTAAAGAAAAGGTTGTCAATGTAGAGACTAAGAAACTAATTTGTGTTCTTTTTTGAGAACCAGTGCCTTATTAAACCTGTAAATACTGTAATTAGAAAACCTGGGGAACAAACTGTGTTATGTTGTATTTGTTCAAATTGTATATGGTTGTTTCAACATTCCCCCCCCAATAAAATTGTTTCCATCTCCCCATGACAGAGATTGCTATTTCCTTTATATGTGCTTGAAAAGCACCATCTTTGCATTTCATTTCCCCAGCTAGATTATTTTGACTATGCCTCATTTTATTTATTTTATTTTTATAAGATTTTTTTTCCTCTGAGCAAACAAAGTAAACAGCAATATGTTGCATATGTTTCCACTGGCATAAAAAAGCATCACTTCTTTCACAACTCAGTGAAGAGAAAAATAGTAATTAAAATAGTGTTATCACTAATAGAGCAGTCACTCGTGTTTTGTGGCTGATTATGTAAATCTATAGAAACTCAGCATTAGCATAGTATTTTTTGAGACACCCTCCCCCTTCATTCTGCCACGTATTTATGAATATTTTTGAGGAACAGGAGTCATCTGTGCACAGACTGAAGCTAGAATTCCCACCCTGTGCATCAGGTGAAAAGTTTCAGCCTAAATACCCAGCATCAGCTGAAACATGGCATTGCTTAGTGCTGAGACATGGGGTGTGTGCCCCTCCATCTAGTGAGGTGTTCCTGTGAATTTCTAGGGAAAGCTGGAGCACTCTTCTCATTCTGCAGTGCTGTGTTGCAGATTCAGCTCAGTGTTTCCTAATATTTAATTGCCTTGCTGGTTATTTTCAGGGAAGTGTGTAAATAACAGCAGCTTTCCCTTGAGCTGCACAGCCCCTGCAGGCCCCCTGCTTTGCCCCAGCCTGTCTGTGCTCAGTGGCATTGTGGTTATTCTCCAGCAGCATTTCTACAGCCCTTTGACCTGGCCACATCAAGGTGACAAAGCCCTGTGCTTGCTGCACATTGCCCCTGGCATACCACTGAGTCCCACAGTTCTCAGGTGCAGAAATATTTCTTTTGAGGAGATTTTTTCCTTTTTGTAAAAAAAAACTAAATAAAAGACTCCACTTCCAAGCTTCCAGGAACTAAACAATTGAACACAAGATAGTGGTGTATTTTTTTTCCAGTTGCTTATAAATATAATTTATTACCTGTTTAAAAATTCTTTCTTACACTTTGTACATGTCAGGCTGACAGAATAAATGCAGGCATTTACAAACAGAGGGAAGGAGAAAAAAGGGAGGGGGGTAAGAGGCACACTCAGAACTAGTAAACCACACCTCCACTGTACAGCAATACAAATAATGCAATGGCTAGCACTTCTCCTGTAGTAAGTCAGTCTTTAGAAAAGGAATTGCATAGAAGATACAGCAATAGGGAAATCAAAACCAAAAGAGTTCTCCAGATCTGAATAGCAAAGAAAACAAATCCCACAAACCCCGGTAGAGCTGTGACATGGCAAGAGAAGGGAGAAATGTGATACACCTGGGTCACACAGATGTTTCATTTCCTGCAGGCCCTCCTTTGCTTTGGAAAGGTACTGAAGATACCTTCTTTTTTCTCTTTTTTTTTTTTCTTTTTTTTTTTCTCTTCAACAAGAACAGAACACATGTTAGCAAAAAAGAGTCTACCACACAGATGTGTGAAAACAGTAATGCCACAACTTCTCTCTCTTAGCTGTGTCACACACCCTGCTTCAAAGTAGGTTATTGGCTCTCGGCTCAGGTGTTTTTGCAAGGTACCCTGAAAAATCTGTGTGGAGAAGAGTGTTTTGCCTCTCCTTCCTAATTTTGTGTACTTTCCAGACTGATTTTGCTTTTTATTTGTGTTGTGCTAGCTCCCAAATTTACTGGCAAGTGGTAGCCAGAGCCAGCTGGCAGCAGCCAAAGAAGCTCTGGGGCCTGTGCAAGCTTTTCTCATCATCTTTTCTCATGTTGTCCCATCACTGCTGTGGGAGGACCCTCCCTGATTACATCTCACTTCCTCACAGGCATCCTGAAGCTACTCGCATGCCATGACGTGGGATGCTTTGGGAGCAGAGGGCAGGCCCAGGGTGCAGCACATGTAGCAATTAATCTCTTTGTAAGCAGTCGAGGAGACTGAACCACTAATAAATGCATTTAACCAGCACCACAGAAAATGTGAAATACCTATTTGGGATAGAGGTTTGTGGGAACTCTGGATTATTATTATTATTATTTGCTTTTTTGTACAGACAGAGTTTATCAAAGGGCTTTCAGATAAGGGATTTTCTGATTTCAGGGAGCAGGTGTCAAGTTTAAACGACAAGTAAGTAAATAAATGAAATGCTCCTATTCAAGCAAGGAGCCTGACCTACCAAACTTGAGGCCTCATTTCTGTGGCTTTAGTTCAAGTCCAATTCCAGCTGCTCGCCAGTTTTTACTCTGCTGGCTTTTGACACACTGCCTGTTTGACCTTGCAGTGAGGATACAGCACTGAATTTTGACCTTTACCTTCCCATGCAAAAGTTGGTAAAATAAGAGGATGCCCATATCTAATGTGGGAGCTAAAAGCCTCCAGCAGTAGTGTCCTTTGTTTTCTCCTCTTTGTCTGTATGTACACACACACACACTCTTACTTTGCCTTTCTGTTAAACTCCCACTTCAAAGGATGTCTGAGATATGTGCTTCAGCATTTAAAAATCTGCGGTGCAGCTTGTTTTATGAACTCAAGGTTTCACACACAAGCTAGGAATGGATTGCACTGGTGACCCCAAAGTCAGTAACTCACTGGGGTCCTTGTGGGAGAAGGCCCAAAGGTTTGGTTTCCATTCACAAACCACTCTTTGCACCACCTGATATCAAGCAAGCCAGCCTGCAAACAGTGAGTTACTTCATGGCCAGAGGAGAGTCAGGGTAATACCTGAAAAGACTTCTGAACACTCAGTAAGATGGTTTACAAAGTGCCCTGGACACAAGATTAAGAAAAAAACCAAGCCAACCTCAACAAT